>OMNZ01108751.1:64057-83957 GCA_900303255.1 Lesueurigobius sanzi | reverse complement strand
TGTCACGCTTCGTCTGGCAAACTCTCCCACAGATGTTAGTCTTTGACAAGTCTGTAGACGTGATACTGGGCTCCATGCTCACTTGCAGAAACCTCAAAAACAAATGCTATACAGAGCAATGTCTCCTGTGTGTCTCGATTCGTCACGACCTGAAAGAAGGGAAAGAGTGGCGAATATAAATGACAGGCCGGACAGTTAAGTGTGGTGTATTACAGCTGAGTTAAAGTTACCTGAAGAATAGTAAAGTTCTCGAGAACACTGTTCATCATGTACTTTTCAGGCAAGTGTTTGAGTTTGTGGATAAAGTTGATCATGTACTCGCACATGGGGGAACGGTGGATCCTATAAACACACTTTCCTCCTTCCACTCGTGCATACTCTGTCTGCACAACATAGGGATATGAGTCTAAAACAACCAGGACGATCAGCAAAGTCTAAGCCGTTAATGCCTCTTACCTCTACTTTCTCCACGACCTGCTTCCCAAACGAGCAGACTTTAGTGGAAACAGTAATTGTCATGCTTTCGTTACTGCTGTACTGGCTGCTGACGCCGTAGAAAGAACCAGGGCCATCCTGCATGCCACTGCTATTCAAGTCAGCCTGAATAGAGTATACTTTTATTTAGACATGTGTCCAAAGAAACATTTAAGCAAGATCTTGGCATGAATGAAAAATGCTTTGGTAGTATAAAAAGTATGAAACTCACCCAGAATTTAACCAGGAAGAAGGCATTCTGCGGGCCCTTTTCATACAGTTCTTTGAGCCCGCCCTTCTTTTCAGGGAACTTGTCGTAGATTTGCCGAATGTCCACAGCTTCTAACAGTGGGTCACTGTAGGAGGGGTTTGTCTGTCCAATATGGACAAACAGATGTTTGCTGTACTGAAGAGAACAAAGAGAACAGGGAGAGGTTATAAAGGCAACAGTGATATCAGGTAGTGTTGAAAAATGGTTGCAATAACAAATGCAACCACTAGATGGCAGCAGAATCCACTTTTAGTTTTGCACTGTAAATCAAAACTCTGGTGAAAACAGTAAGGTACACTGTATATTGCAATGTGAAGTTCAAATATGTTTCAAGGAAACCCATAAATATTTAAAATACTGGTGTGTGTGCTGGGTCTTTAGCTTACAGTGTCGGGATCTCTTTGTACTTCCATAAAAGCTGAGTACTCCAGCATCCGCAGCTTTGAGGAGGCGATGGTCCGGTCCTGCCACACTGGCACTGCAGTGGCAGAAGGGGGAGCGGGAGGTGCTAATGGCTCGTAACCTGCTAATAGACAGAGAGACAAAAATAAGGACGTGGCTCGTTTATGCGTGTATCGTTTGTTTTACTAATCAGCACTTACTTTGTAAGGACTGTACAGGACCTTGTAGGCTTGGGTAGGGGGGCTGTGCAAAAGGTTTGATACTGTAAAACAGTGGCATGAATGTTATTATTATAATCAGTATTGACTGATGCAACTGATATCAAAGTTAGTGTAAGCATGTGTCGCTGCATCAGCTAGGCGTAAGTCCACCTGCCTTATTGCTTTTCACAATGCCAAGCAATTCTCACAATTTGTGATTTAATTAGTTACAGTAGTGCAGAAACATATAGTACATAATACATTATGAGTGTAGAGTTAGTACTGCAGGGTGCTCTCAGCAGGTGACTCTGAGCTAGGGGAACTTACGCATGGCTGTTGCGGCCAAACCCAGGATTCCTTCCCGGGAGATCTAGAACCAGCCTGGTGTGCAGAAATGTGGACAGTTAAACAGACACTGCATTACCCACCTGACTGTTTAGGATCAAGAAAGATTTACTTACTCCTGAGAAGGGCCAGGCTGTCCTGGGAGCTGGGCGCGCCAGAACTATCAAGCAAAAGCAGGGACAAAAAAGTTAAGCTATCACTCCATTAGTTTAGGTTTGAGCTAAACAGTGTCCGTTCTGTAAAGGAAACATCCTTACTGGTTGGTAAGGGGCCGTTGGTAGTGGTGGTAGATTTTTCACTATACTTGGTGAGACGATCTGTGCAGACGATAGTGCAGCCATGTTCTGCAAGGCTTTGTCTTTAGATGCCTGGTCCTGTAACATGAAGAATCACAGTCAGGCATTGGCTCATGGCGCAATACAGTATTTACAAAATGCTAACTAACGGAGGAAGCGGATGTGGAAGAGTAGGTTAATAGAGTGAAAATAGCAGTGAAAAAATTAAGCGGATTGAACCAGTTGTAGTTTAGCTTTAGTTGGTTTCTCTGCAAAACATCATCCATATTGCTTTTAGGTGTCACCATTTTGTTTTTGTGCAAAGATGAAGAGTTAAGCCGTGCAAAACTCACCAGTTCATATTTTATTAATTCTTCTGAGGCATTCAATGGCATTAGAAAAAACCTCAAAGAAGCTCTTTTTATATATTACATTTTATCATAAATACACCTCAGCCAATAAAGGAGTGGTCTTGCTGTTAACAAGAAAATGTCTGTAAGCAGTGAGACCCCAGATTAAGATCAACACCGTGGGCAAAGCAAGCAAGACTTTGTCTCAGGGTGAGCTGAGTTTATGCTTCTTAAGACAGATGAGCAGCAGGACTGCATTCAAAGCGTGGTCATTGTTTGGGGCGAGGGATGTGGTGAAGCCATGCCAGCAGAGTGCCATAGTAGGGGATAGTGCACTTATGCTGCCAACAAGAGGAGGAGGGAAGCATATTATACATGTTAAATGCACTTACCAAATTCATTGCCTATATTAAAAGAGGAGAGACACCATTAATACTCCAGGCATGGAGTAATAATACAAAATAATGTGTATTTTGCCAAGTTTATGAAATGAGGTTTAAAAATAATCATAAATGGAATGACAGCAATAGTTGATTTGTATTAACTTTAAAAAAAAAAAAAAAAAAGGTATATTGACATCTATAAATAAAGTTTGGCTTTGAGCTTGTACATGACTCACTAAAATCACTGGAATTCACATTATAGAATTATATTTATGATTCAATAAATAATGGTCAAAGATTAGTTTTTTAGATTATTTGAACTAAAAATTATATGAAATATACAGTATATGATTATGAAAATACAAAAAGGCATGGTCAGTCTAGAGCAGTGTTTCCCAACCAGGGGTACGGGGACCCTTGGGGGTATGCGACAGCTTAGAAGAGGGTACTTGGAATAATTTTAGATACAAAATAAGATCAAATAGAATTGTATTTTTGATTATTATGTTCAATAAAAAGCTACTTAAAACATTTAACTTTAAAGATAATATAGATAAAATATTTATTAGCCTTTTTACTGATAAATAGGAGTTTTAGTCATTCACTTTTTAACAAACTATCAAAACCATCGAGGAAGGGGGTACTTGAAGTATAAATAAAAGGCCTAAGGGGTACGCAAGAGAAAAAAGGTTGGGAACCACTGGTCTAGAGCTCACAATAGTACAAAACAGACTGACAAGAGTTAAGAAGAAATTTCAACAATGAAAGAGAGCTTCAGTTGTACACAGACACACGCAGATGAACTAAAGTAGATCAGAAAAATGAGATTTCAGGAAGTACAGATGGCCGAAGGACAGGTGTGTGCTGAAGCATCACGCAGATAGCTAGCCATCACAAGCTTTCTAGCACTCTTTAAAATGAACTTTCAAGCAGAAACTTTAAAATGTTATATGAATTCTGGGACATGCAGACCTCACAAAGGTAAAGCCTTTAAACCATAATAGTGTAAATAGGTGTTGTGTGCATGCATTAATTTGTGAGTTAAAAGTGAAATTTTACCATTAACTATCTATGTACAAGAACAGCAATCGTTTATTGTCAGCCCTTGTATAAGCATTCACTCCTGCCCAAAGCAGCTTGCCTTATAGTATAAACTGATTATATGTGACATGGTTAGTGCAAAGCCAAGCCTTAACAAGCCCACCGAGGCTGCAGTGAAGCGCATACCTTTAGCTTTGACTGGATCTCGCGAGATTTTCTTCGGGCGAGAACCTGCAAGTGGCTAGAAACCTGCACAGAAGAATAGCCAAGAGGAAAGGGGACAGGAGACAGAGAAGAAGGAGAAGCCGTAACCATAGAGGAAAGAGACGCCCTGTCAGTGTCGGCC
This sequence comes from Lesueurigobius sanzi, assembly GCA_900303255.1. Lineage (NCBI taxonomy): Eukaryota > Metazoa > Chordata > Actinopteri > Gobiiformes > Gobiidae > Lesueurigobius > Lesueurigobius sanzi. Next base: position 79,870 of record OMNZ01108751.1, on the reverse strand, counting down.
ACAGGCAGCACCTACCTTTATACCCGCCTGGTATTCACGAACTTTCTTCCTCGCTAACACCTGTATGTGACTAGACACCTGAAGGAGTGTGAAACAGTTTTCAGCACAAAACAACATGCATTCACATGCATGCACAGACATACATGCACCTTAAGAGTTTACCACATTGATAATACACATGCGGGCGTTCAAACTGTAAATATTACAAATTCAAAATATGAGACATTTTCAACTTGACACATTCAGTTAAAAGTAGACACAAAAGGCAATCTGTGGCTAACACAGATTGCATGTATGCTAATATTTTTAGAACATTATTTTTTTTACATATAATAGACGATATTCTGCAGTAAGCTACACACAGTTGTGTTTCTGTCAGATAACATGCAGTTTTTGTTATGTAAAAAAATAAAAAATAAAGCACTCTACCTGTTTCCTTGTACGTGTTTTTCCGGTTCTCAACTTGATGTACCTCGCAATCAATTCATTACGACCTGCAATATAAAAAAACATGATGGTGATTACAGAAAAGAAGTAGCACAAACCTATTCACTAAGATCTTTTTGCAGAGGGACAGTTGTCGTGAATCAAAGGAAATAGCAATCTTAATGACCTCTCATTAATACAGTATAGACTTCTATATCTATGACTTTTGAAAAGTCTCCTTTTGCATGTTTGACACATCTGTGCTGTCTGTTCACATGGTCATGCTGCCTAATTACAGAGAGAGCTGAGAAAACACAACCACCTTTTCATAACATAACATCTCCTCTCCACATTCTGCACAAACAGGTTGTGCACAGAGCACACTTCTATTCATAGGTCTTTCTGTTACCTCTTTTACAAGCACTGCCCTATCAGCAAAGCATAACAACATGCATGAAGATAATGTCTGGATAATCTTGGCTCAATGTGTTTTGTAGGTGGAGAACCAGCAGAACCACCAGTGTAGCACAACACACTAGATGAGTGTGGCCATAGAGTCGGCCCAAAGGGAATGGCTAAACCACAGAATCATTAAAATAATGGCTTCAAAAAAAGACTGAATGCATAATGTGTGAAGATGAGCCTGGAGTCAGTTTACACAATGCACTAGTGTCTGGTATGGTCTAACAGCATCCAGACACATAATGACAGGAAAAGTCATAAGTCTTCTTATTACACACTCTTTAGCACTTGGCCAGCAGAAGGCCTGGGATACTGCAATTACCATAAAAGTACTTGAGGCCTTCTCAGGCTCCTCTGTTGCCGTACGAACCCTGGTTAGCCAGCACAGCATAACTGTGTGTGATACTGCACTGAGCCCTCCCCTCCGCCCCGGGCCAAGGGTGGACACGCCCGCTCCAGCGCCTCCGCATTCCTCACATTCCTCTGAGCCTGTCACATCTGTGCTAGCCAGTCTGATTGGCCTGGGCTGAGCAGAGCCAGAGCATGTGTGCAGCTCCTCAGCTCTGGGAGAAGCAGGGCTACAGCAGGGCAGAGGGCAGCTGATGCAGTAACTCAGAGGAAGCACAAAGCCTCAACTGTCTCCAACAACTGCCACCTTCACCCAAAACAACACACCAGTGTGACCCTGCTCCCAGTGGACAGCACCTGCCGCTGACCATCTCTGCGCCTGACGGCCGATAGAACAATGCCAGGCTAATCCCACTCATCTGCCTAATGCAGCTCAAAATCACTGGCATTTAGCCACATATCAAGGGCTGATATCATATTACTGTCATAGGATGTAATAATGTTCACATTTCAGTTACAATTGAGGAACATTATAACTGATCAGGCGTTGTTATTGTTGTTAAAAGTTAGTCTATGGAGCTCCACAGTCTCACCCTAATCTGGGCTCTTTTTGGTGCCGGAAGTAAAAATCCCATTCAAAATCTCCATAGACTTTTCGAAAAATTCAAATTGTAAGAGCACAATGGAGGCTAATCAGCTACGTGCCTGAAAACATAGCAAAAATGCTTTTATAACTTGGTTTATAATGGTGTGGATGTCTTGTGTGTTTGATGCCCATAAGTCTCCACAGAGCTGATTAGCTGCTATCGTTCTTTTAAACATCTGATATAAATGTTTTTTTGAAAAGTCTGCAATTTTTGAATGTGATTTCTACTTCCGGCACCAGGGCGGGGCTTGTACCGACAAGCCCTATACTTAAGTACTTAATTGTTCACTACATGTCGACAATGGCTATACAGTATTAGTACTGGACCTGGACATCTGGTGACAACTGTGTACACTGTTTTTGTGCAGGTCTTTATCTGTAATCCAGTAGGACTGGTTTTCTCAGTTTATCATTTTTCTAAACCTGAACAGAAAGTCCATGAGCTCCGCACTAGTCTGACAGGTGACTGCTGAGTGACTGGTGCACACAGCAGTGGGTGACAGGTGCAGACTCATGCACCACAGTCACTGGCCACTGCTGCTGCTGCTGCTTGTTCAAAGGTTCTGAGCTCTTTTCATTTCAGTGTTATTGCCTAATGCCCACTCACACCGCTGCAGGCTGCCATTCTCAATCTCTTCTCTGACATGACACGCCCCTCTTTTTCTTTTCTTTTTTCTCTACTACACGAACGCTGGAATTTTCCACTTCCAGGCTTAGACAGCGAGCAGCAAGGTGATCGCTCCTTACTCCCTGTCCTGTATCTATGCCCCTCCTACCCAAACTCTTGTGGCCTATTCTCTCCCCCTCCCTTCTCATAACATTGAGGTAATCCTAAATTGCTAACATACTGCTCAGCCATGACTGAAAACATTCCTGACATCTCAGTGAGGGAGCTGACGGGGAAGCACCAGGCCTGCTCAGTCATCATGCATACCACTCGAGCCCTCTCCAATACCTCGGCACGCATCACCCATTTTGTGCATACATTCACCCCGCTTCTAATAACCAGACTCTCAAAGGTCAAACAGACATAAGCCTCCCTCCAGCACTGACATTTTTCACTATTTTGCACAGCGAGTAACGACAGCTGCGGGGCTGATTGAGTGTGCACACCTGCCGGAGCGGGAGACGTAGGTGAGCAACAAGTCAGCACAGCCCCAAAGCCAAACAAGACGGGCCGCATTTCTCAAACATAAAATGTGTGCACTAAAACCTCCTCAGAAGCTGGGGTATGGTGGAAAACCTGCCAGCTGCCATCTATGGCATTCTACTCCAGTGTTATTATGAGTAATGCAGGAAACAATGGCCTAATACAGATTGGACGGCATAGAGAGTACACAGGCACTGTACAAATACAGGTCATCCACATTTCATTTCATTTAAGCCCAAAAGCATGGAGCCCCGTTCGTATTATGATTGGACAATTGCCAGTTTCTGAATTAGCTTGGTTGCCATGGTTTGCAGTTGAATTTTTCAGTTAAAACATGGACGGTGGGACAAATTCCTGCTAGAGCTGCTTAGTTTTGCATTAAAGCGCTGCTAATAATGGGAAGGGTAGAAAAGGAAAGGAATATACCTCACAAAAACTTTGCCTCACCATCAAAGCTTAGTTTTTGTGCCGTATATTACTTTTTATTGCCGTTCCCATTATTAGCAACGCTTTAATGTACAGCCAAGCAGCTTTAGCGAGAATTTGTCCCACCGTCCGTGTTCTAACTGGAAAATGCAACTGGAAACCATTGGAAACCATGGCAACCAAGCTAATTCAGAAATCGCAATTGGCAGAGACTGGGCTTAAAACAGAAAATGTAAATATAAACAAATTGTACATTAGATTAAGTTTGTTTTGTGTTTTTTGTAAATGTAAATAAATTTGGGGGGAAAACTTGAAATACTGTATACAAATACGATGTTTACGTTCGGGGGTCACAGATTGGTCAATTTCCTGACACAACAATAACAACAAAATCCTGCACACCTACCTTTAATAGAACTATATTGCACAATCTGATCCAATTTTAATTCTGTGGTGCCATGCATGAACCTGATATGTGTTCATGTATGCAATGTATTCAAGTATTCGCGTATTTGTGTTACACCAGGTTCATTCATGGGGTCACAGAATTTAAAATAAGTGCATCTAAACCGGTATATAATTGCAATACTTCAAATTATATTGATGAGATACACAGTAAAACTAGGATAATGAGGGATAAGGGCATATAAGCTGGTTGTAGATGTGTTGGTGATTATTGTGATGGTTAAGGGGGGGGGGGAAGTCAAAATGTCCTACGGGCCAAGAAAGCTAGAAGAAGGTACTCAACTTTATTTAACTTTACAGATTAGATTGCGCATAATACAGTTTATCCGATCCACTGTGTGCTCTCAAACAACTTCTTTACACAGGCTCCGAGCAGGTGTTTTGCTCTTGAACTTTTCGTCACCCTGCTGCTACATTAATCATTGGCAACGCTACTGAGACTGAGGAGTCTAGACAGTCTTGCAGGGAAAATTATATATTTAATATTTACTCCGTTAAGGTAATGGAAAAACTGTGATGGCTTCCCACCCATGAAGAAGAGTATCAGTGGCTGCGTTTGGTATTCTCACAGAAAGCCTGCTTCTGGAGGTCGCTGGGAGTCTGAGAATGCAAGGTAGACAGTATTACATAGAGTGCAATGGTTAACATTCCCCTCGCATCACGTCAGGGCGGCTTTTGGATCTCTGAGGTAATAGCCTTGTGAGTGGCCTTCTTCTCGGGTATGTCTTAGCTCTGCCAGCAGCGCCTCAGATGACTCCTTGTAAGTGGAGAGGGTGTTTAGTGCACTCCAAAACGGAGTCTCTAAAAAGCATCCGACAGTTTGTTGCTACGGGGGACTGATTTGTGCATAGTGGCCCCAAAGCACGTAACTAATGTGAGGGGCCCGGACACAACACTGTCCTGCCAAATGGGATGATTGAAATAGGAAAGAAAATATACCATCTGTGAAAATATTTTTAGAAAAAAAGTTTACAAAAGAAAAATGTTAATTGTGAAAACAACTAATTACTGAAATAATTATCCACTAATTTAGTATTCATATGATTAAATTAATAACTAAAATATACAAACTCCAAAACAGAGAAGAGGCTTTATCACTCGAACAGAGCAGGGATTACATCAAAATGACACAAGCAATGTATAAATGTAGTGTATTTGATGAAAACTGAAGATGTCTTCAAGTAAGCGGCATCTCTTTAGCTTCATGTGGTTTAACTTTAGTACAAAATCCTGTAGTTATAGTTTCAGGTAAAGTTGAAATAAATAATTACCAGATTAATCCATAAGAAAGGAAATTGTTTTCAGCCCAAACATAAAATCTATATAATTGCCATGAAGCTTAGACAATTAAAATAATACTAGGAATTAAATGTTATGTTGTATAGAAGAGTAATGATACAGATTTTGAAAATCTACAGATTTTGTCCCTGTAGGGAAAATTGACCCATCCTTCGATGCCCCAGCGGCATCGTCAGGAGCAGTGGATGACCGCAGTGCAGCCCCAGGGACTCATCTCCAGATGTGGAGCCAGGCTCATGGTCAGAATCACCTGGCCAGAGGATTTAACCTAATGTGCATGTTTTGGGTTGATGGGGGAAACCGGAGCACCTGGAGGAAACCCACCCAGACATGTGGAGAAACATGAACTCCACACAGACTCCACACTTGCCTCACACCTTCTTGCTGTGAGGCAAGAGCACTAACCGCTCAGCCACCATGCAGTCAAAATGAATATACAGATGTTTATTATTTGTTTTAAGATAATCACCCAACTTTTCATCATTCCTCATGATTATGTATTCCTTTCTTCCTCACTTCCTGCCTCCAGCTGATGTCACTGATGATGTAAGCAGCGAAAGGGTCTACAAGTCATAACAGAAATGGTCTCAACTTATAAAGCGCTTTTCCACCTATGAAGTTGAAGCGCAAATTCAACCTGGAAGACTAATTACGGCATCACCTACATCAAGCCAATGAGAGTGTCCACAGAGCCGCTCCTCTTCCTCAGCCTTTCAGCGCAGAGCTCACCTTCATCGCGGCCAATCATCTCCCTCGGCCTGGCTTTTAAACCTCCTGCAATCACGGCTTGTCCGCTTTCCAGCTGTGCTGCAACCCACCTCCACCCCATCACCGCCTTTCACCAGGGCTCCACTCCACTATTTCCTCCTATACCACCACCAGTGTCCAGGCTCCAGGGGAAGTCATACCTACTCAAATCTACCTATCATACTAACACCAATTCATGCATCAACGACTTCTGCCGGGGTCTGATCGCCAAAAGAAATCCTGTCAATAAATCTTCCTAATCACTGCTTTGTCTCTGTCTGAGTCTATCCAGGTTGAAATACTTTAGGCACTCAAAGCACTTTACAGCAAGGACCCACTCATACACCAATATACGCAGGCACTGGGAGGCAAGGGGGGTGAAGTGTCTTGCCCATGGACACAACGGCAGTCTGCACCACTGCCACTGCCACTTGATTATTTGAGGCCATGAATATTCAAATGTGTGCAACAAAACGGGAGAATGCCATGATCCATGATTCACACGCAAAGAATTCTAGCTGACGTCAAGTTGGAGACAGTAATTTTACAAACGCTAATCCTGCAGCAATATACACAAACCATGCACGAGAGTCTGGAGGCTGTGAGTGATGGTTTTTATGGTTTGACTGAAGCTGGAATGAATTTCAGCTTTTCGAGACATGACGGACAATAATTAGAGGGCAGAAAAGTCTTATAAAGCATCGCTCGAGGGAGTTTCGTTACAATGGTGAAAAGAACATAATTTCACAAAACCCCAAGGAAGAGGTTTGTTAAGGACATGTAAGAAAAAAAAAGCTTAACCACAGAGTTTGTTGTTAGCGAGCAATTTCCTCCGTAAAACACAACTTTTACTAAACAATGGCTTTGGCTAACGAGAAGATTTGGATAACAACAAACAAATGTGATCAATTTCCGACACTTGGATGTCCTACAAAGCCATCTGGAGTTCCTCAAGAGCTCAACACCTGCGCCTTAATGAACGCGCTGCAGGAAAGAGCATAACCCCAACACCATATGGATGCTTAAAACCTTCAATAGAACTCAATGTTTTTGTCTCTGCTCACGCTGGGCTAATCGCCGCTAATTTAACCTCCGCAGTCCACCATGAAACGCTACACTTCCTCTGAAACTGGCTTCGACAACAAGTCAGCCACGGGCAAAACGCAACCAGTGATACCGGTGTGGGGAGAGAAAAACATTACAGAGCTGGTTTTGCAACTAGAGGCAATAAAAAAAGGCTTGAAAGAAAAACAACAGTAAAGGAAATGACAGGTGTAAATCATGGGTCGGGGGGGGGGGGCCATAACCTGCATAACCTGCTCAGAAACGGCAGGACGACCTGCCCCCGGGTCGCCCCGCACAACAAGCCCCGACATGTGAGAGAGAGAGAGAGAGCGCCGTGCGAAAGAAAACAAGCGCTTATGTTTCAACCCTTCGGCCAAGCTCAGAGGCATTTGGTTGAGCGACATAATTATTTAGAGAACAACAGAGAGCCTAAATAATATATTCAAAGGATAGTTGTGATGATCAGAAGTCATGCATTTTTAATAGGGCTGCACAATTAATCGTAATCAAATCAACATCGCAATTTTACATACTGCAATAACCTAACCTCAAAGGCTGAGGGGTTTTTTTCTGCCTCGTGTCTCCAACGTTTTGTTTTTTAAGCTGAAATGAATACCGCAATATGTAATTACGGATGCAACGAAACCACTTTTTCTCAAACCGGAAGGAGTACGAATACTTTGATTTCAGTATTGCCGATACAGAGTACCGATGCGAGTACAGGGCATTTTCTTCAAACATACATCTTATAGCTGGGCTAAAGTTATTAGTTCTCATTTCCATTTACTGGAGTCATTTATCAATTATAGTTATATTACTTTTAAGAGAAGTTTGATCAGAATTATACAGTTAAAGTAAAGCTATTTTATTGGATATAATATTTGTAATAAGCATGTGAAATTATGTGTTTTTTGGGTCTCAATTTGTTAATTTAAGATGAAAATTATAGGAAATATTTATGTCCACATTGTACACACTGTTCATATGCAAAAGTTACTCAGTGCCTGTGTTGTATTTGTATATAATAGTATGTAGATGGTTACTTATTATTTTAACTACACTGGCCTCATTTTGCAGTAGCCTCCTTACAGCTAGCAATATGGTTGTTTCTTTTAGCTTGCGCTAGCTTGCTTGTTAGCATATTGGATATTTTAGCTCCAGAAGCAGCTAAATGTTAGTTAATATGGACATGCTATACCTCTTTAAAAGCTCTCCCTGGGCCCGTTTAAGTCGCTGGGTTTGTTTTACAGATGCATTTAGTCCCTAAGCATAATACAGTAAGAATCACCGTTAGCAGCTGGTTAAACATTAGCGCTGCCTTTGTCAACATTGCAGACGCACCACTGAAGTAAATATTCAGCACTGGTTAAAGGGACTCAACGGAGCTTGTCCATTTTCATACTCGTGACTGCCACCTCTGGCCATCCGCGTAACTGCAGTCTCCATGTTAAGCTCGTGAATGACTGCTGCCTCGGCCCGAACACGCAACTTTTGAGTGACGGTGCAGGCTTATAGCGGCAATTGAGTGGGATAGGTGTGGGCTCACAGTACAGCGCGGGACATTGCTGGAGCATGTAGGGGGTGGAAAATATATACTATATATTTTTTATTTTAACTTCCGTAGAGTCCCTTTAAATTCAGCATAAACAGATTTAGGGAATGAGTCTGGAATAAAGTCAGGTCTGTGTGGAGTATTGTATTTCCACTCTTATGAATTCTTCAGTTTGTTGTTCTGCTGAAAGGTGTGCAGCGCACGTCAATTGGTATTGGTCCGTTGGTATCGGCACCACATTAATGAGTACGAGTACGAGTACAAGCAGGTGGTCTCGGCCCGATACCCGATACTGGTATCGGTATCGGTGCATCCCTTTGTACAGTATAATAGCACTTTCAGAAGTATTTGCTGACGATACTAGGGCCAGGACAATCAACAATAATATCGGTAAACACCATGACAACAAGGCACATTAGTTAATCGTAGCATTTTTTCCTAATAATTGTCATACAACTACGCACCCAGAATTGAAACCTAATTTTCCTTAAGGAATTTTGCAATACTTATCGTGATAATATTGAGAATCGCGATAATTTGGAAACAAGATTTCCATATCGTCTCACGCCTAGACAAAAATATACTGCATAAATATATAGTATTAAAATTGCAAATTGAATCGCAATCGCAATTTCAGTCCACAAGAACGCAATTAGGTTTTTTGTCAAAATCGTGCAACCCTAATCTTTAATAAATTATTTTTTAACTCAGGTGGTCAGAGCTTTTACCCCCTGCACAATATAAAAACTATGCAGGAAACCTAAGAATTGTGAAAAATGTGAGCATATTGGACTATTCCCTACATGCTTTTTCTAACTAATTTGAACTAAATTCAGACGTATTATTGCAAAACTGTATTACATGTTGTGCTAAGGAACCATCAAAGCCAATTATTAGTAGTAAAAATGCATTCCTAATTTCTGATGGCATAAATCAGAATAATGTTTAATACAAAGAGTGGGTAGACACTGATGCAAATTACTAGAATACTTTAAGATGAAAGTACATTATGAAGTTTTTTTCCATTGACCACAAGTATCTGTGGTTTGTTGCTACATTTCATAAGGCAGCCATTTGAAAACAACTGTGTTTGTCTTGCTTGTGAGGCCACTCACCGTACATCTTGCCCTCGTCAGAAAGGATGATCTTCCGGCGCCCACAGGGGGGGTAGATGGCCAGTGCCTCCTGGAAGCTCTGCTCGATATCGGGGCTCCACACGCCCTCCGCGTCTCCGTCCAGGGCCTTGTCCTCGCTGTCTCCGTCCAGCCCATCCTCAGGGCTGCCGTTCGCACTCCACTCGTTGGACGCAATGGTGGCGGCTCCCCCTGGGCCCGACCCCGAGCCCCGCGATCAAGACGCCTGGAAGGGACCTGGAGAAATGCATGTATATGTAGTTAGTGTTTAGGGGTGTGACAAGTAGGGCTGCAGGATATTGAAACAACTTGCGATATGCAACACAGGCATGCAATTACGCAATAACAAAATTATTCTAATACTTAGATAAATCGTTGTAATACCTTTTTCAGCAAATTGTGTCAAAAGACAACTCCAAAAACACAAAATCAGAACCACACCAAGGCCAAAAAATGTACTAAATTAGGAAAGTTATAACTAAAACTATGTGGAGCCCCTCTCCCCTCAATTAAGGACATGTACTCCACCCGTGTCACCCACAAAGCCATCAAAATCGCCAGGGACCCTCGCACCCATCACACAGTCTCTTCAGGGTGATGCCTTCAGGGAGGAGACTGTGGAATCTATGGGTCAGTTCCAGTCGACTGAGGAACAGTTTCGTACTCAGGGCCACCGGGAAGCTGAACTCCCTGACTCAGCTAACTTTTAATGATAGTGTTTATACAATTAACTTGTGGTTAATTTCTTCTTTTTGGAAACAGGTAGGTTGTGTATTTAAATGTAAATGAAGAGATCTGTCATTATTTAAGGAAAAAAAGAAACAATGTGTGTGAAAACAAATATCAATCATAAACAAATATGGAGCATACATGTATATGAAAAAAGATTTAAAAGCATCACTGATGTTTCTTTAAAAATAGTGATATAATGCATATGTTATCATGTGTAATACATCAGTTATCGCAATATTGTGAGGTTATCGTTATCGTGAGCCATGTATCGCGCATCGTAACGACTCCTGAGGTACGCAGAGGTTCCCACCCCTATTAGTGTTTCTCAAAATGTCAATAGTATGATGCCAATAAAGTTTGGTGGACATTCGCCAAAACACTATTTTGTCTGGACTCCTACAATTTGCTGAATGCCTCTTCCCGCTCTTCACCCCCTTTCACCCTAAGCTGTCTTGTCCAATAAAGCCTACTGGGAAAAAACTCTTTATCTACTTAAGACTACTTTCTGTTTCATTTTTTGTGTGTACAGAGATTTACAAACTACATTTAAGTTGGCATTTACTATTCTCTTCTTGATATAGCCCTCAGTTTATCAGTTATCAAGATTTGGGGCCGTCAAGAACAGTATTTCAGAGCAAAAACAATGGTAAGGATATTTTGGTGTGAGCAAAAGTCAACCAAAGCACAAGCCATGACTGCTTTCTGTTAAAATTTAGACGCTGGAGAGCTACATGTAAAAGCAGTCATTAAATTTGTATGAATAAACAATGCTAACCATGTACTTATTACTGTAATTTCCTCAACTTTATTCCTTTTGAAACAGCTAAATGAGTTCAAGATATTCCATAAAATGAAGTTTAAAGACCTCACTAATCAGAGCTGCCCTCAAAGAATTCTTGTGGTCTGGGAACTGTGTCCCGATGTGGTCGGCTTATGGCTGACTGCAGGCAAAGATCTTAAGTGTTTTTCAAGCTGCTTTTCTTTTTGTGTTCTATTAGATCTGAAAAGAAAGGTCACTCAGAGCATTACTATGACTTGTATTTACATGGGGAACTATTTAACACATTGGTTAAGAAACAACAAACAAATGTATGAAAATATAGGGTGGATTGATGTGTTTGTTTGTTTTTTTTACTCCTGTAGGGCTGTACACATTTGGAAAAATACCTCATTATTTATTAAGATTTTGATTGCAATTTAAAAGCACTATACCTGATTTTTCCCCTCCTTGTAGTGAAATGAAATTTGTTTTGTCCCCCTTCAGCATATCATAAACTGAGACATTTGTAGAAATAATGCATTACATCTAAATAAAAAGCCTTTTTGTCAATTTCATGAGTTGGAGGCTACTTTTCTAGGGATATTAGAAATGTGTTGGGAAAGTTAGAAATGTGTTTGGACCACACAGCTATCACAGTTTTCATTGTTTGTAATTAAAAAATCAGGTATAGCACTTTTAAGTTTTTATACATATTTTATTGGCAAAGGATATTGTACCACCTTTTTACAGTATCTACAATTTGCAAATGACAACTATTTGAATTGCAATTTTGATTAGATTAAATTGTGCCATCCCACCTCCCTCTCTAATTATTACGTGAATGTTAACTATTAAAATGTGAAAGTTCTGCCGCGCTGATCGTACCACACACACACACACGACTCTTAACCTGTAATTTATGGAGGTCACTGGAGCCAGATGAGAGTTTGAAAATATTCACAAGCCCAGCTGCTAATTTTAGCCGTGAGGGTGCTGCTTATGGCAGACCCTGAGTGACGGGGTCATGGTGCTAAAACTCAACACTGAGGCCAGGCTCTCATCAGCCGCTCCACTCATCTTGCCCTGCGTACTCTACACACTTCGAATCGACGAAAAGTAACTGCAGGAACACAGCTGGAGTTTACTGCAGTCATTAAAAAATTACCAAAAAAATTGTCCTTTTTCCTGGCGGGTCCTGACATAGCACTAAAGAAAGTTACTTAGTTGTTTCAGCTCAAATAAATTATAAAAAACAAATGCAAAGGAATAAAGGACCATTATTATTAGCTCTGTTAGGCCTGACGAAGACCTAGGACAGGTCGAAGCGCGTTGGTGGGATGTCCCGTTAAAATAACTTTTAAGTCAGTAGTGCCGCGGACCCCTTCTCTTTTTTGCATTTTAAGAGGTTTTTTTCTCGCATGGATCCTTGAAGAGCACCTGTCTTCAGGAGAAATTTCAACCCTAGCAGCACTCACTACCCTCCCTCAAAGGACCATTATTGTTCTTTTTTATGGTTCTAGATCAGTCGTTCCCAACTTTTTTCACCTTGCGTACCCCTTGGGCATTTCATTTACACTCCAAGTACCCCCTGCTTCGATGGTTTTGCTGATTAGTGAGAAAGTGAATGACGAAAACTCGAATTTATCAGTGAAAAGATGCTAAATACTCTCAAGTTGTCACTCTATACACATATATATATATATTTTTTTAAATAGCTTTTCTTTGAACATAATAATCAAAAATACAATTTATTTTTTATCTGAAATAATTCCAAGTACCCCCTGCTAACCTCTCGCGTACCCCTGGTTGGGAAACACTGCATTCAGACGAGTGGCACAGTTTATTTAAGTCACAGATCTGTTACAACGCCAGAGAAGCAATGCTCTGTTTGTGAACAATGTCTTTGCCTATCATAGAAGTATTATTATTTAAATGTAATAATAAAATTGTATGTTGCCAACCGAAGGCCAGGTTATGACGACATCACGAAATGTACTATATGTGACTATATTTATGTGTCTGACACAATAACAATAAATAGAAGTATACTGTATTTATCAAAAAAGTGTTCAGGTACCAGTATTGTAAATCAAGTATCTGGTATTGAAAAAGAAACAGTACCCAGCCCTTGGCATATATCACTTAGTTAGATAAAAGTACAAACATGAATGGAATTTAATTAAATTTAACAGAACAATAACTCACAATTGTATCCAAATAACAATTAGAAAATTGCTGCAATTATATAGACAACATTATCTTAAAAGTCTCCATCTTTTTTCTAAACTAAAAAAACCTATTAAGCCAGACCTCTGTCAGCCTGGGCATGTTATAAATGTGCATGACGAACTGAACCTTGATTTTAAACATTAATTCCAAATATGATCGCAATTGCAATGCTTTTTTCACAAACGGTACGATCTACAGAAATAAGTTTAGCTCAGTAAATAGTTCAGCTTCCAGGCGGACTCGAAAGAAAACACGAGTTGCACTTAAATTCCCGGTTATACAAACATCTTCCACATTTGTTTTGTTTGTTTTAGAAATAGGCAGACAATGATAATGTGTTAAAAGCGCCTGCACATTTCCTGAATGACTGCACAGGTGCTTGAGTTAAGCCAATGGCCTTGTGGCACACAGAGGGGCAACATGGTGGTCACTATTGTTGATCTCCAATTACGGAGAAGAAAGCACACTGCACACATGAGCTAAAAATAGGACTCATTTTCTTGATATAAGTGTGTTTGCCCTTGATTTGCGCAGATAAGTAAAATTATCGGCCAATGGAGGTAGTATTTTTGCACAGAAAATAAGAAAATAGTATATAGTGCTGTTAAATTAGATAATGCATCTCATTTTACTGCAAAAAAAAGTCTTAATCCATTGGCACATCTTTTCCTTGACAGGTCAGAATGAATGCAATTAAGGCCAAACATACCTAATTCCAGTAATTTAAACTTATCAAGCTATCACTTTCCACAGTGCAGTGTCAGACCTCCTTCGCTCCAGGCCGTGGCCCGCGAGAGAGAGAGAGAGAGAGAGAGAGAGTGAGAGAGAGAGAGAGAGAGAGAAGAGAAGAACAAGAGTTTGCCGAAGTGCGGTGCGCCTCTCCAGCAGCGATAGAGGGGCCTGAATTCCAGACATGTCCTTATTAAGAAAGGGCTGTGAGTGCGCTCTGTTTCCCCTCCTGCCTCCCTTGTGTCAACCCGACGCCCTCCTGCCCCCCCACCCCCACCCCCCCTCACCCCCTCCCTGGCTAACCCCCACCTCCCTCTCCGCACGCCGCTCTCAAACTGCTCTACCCAAATAAGGACAGAGACCAGGGGATCGCGTACAGGGGAGGAGTGGGTGCTGGTTTTGTGGGTGGGTTGGCTGGAGAGTGCACAGGACACAGGGGTGTGTGTGTGTGGGTGTGTGTGTGTGTGTGTGTGTGTGTGTGTGTGTGTGTGTGTGTGTGTGTGTGTGTGTGTGTGTGTGTGTGTGTGTGTGTGTGTGTGTGTGTGTGTGTGTGTGTGTGTGTGTGTGTGTGTGTGTGTGTGTGTGTGTGTGTGTGTGTGTGTGTGTGTGTGTGTGTGTGTGTGTGTGTGTGTGTGTGTGTGTGTGTGTGTGTGTGTGTGTGTGTGTGTGTGTGTGTGTGTGTGTGTGTGTGTGTGGGTGGGTGGGGGGGGGAGGGGTGGGGGGAAGGGGTGGTGGCGTCCAATTTAGGCGTCCACTTTGGGGTTTGGAAAACAGTGGGATTGTTCCTGGTGGAATGCAACATCAGCATTGAACGAGCTGGGGGCTGAATGGGCCGCATTGTCAGAGGAGTGACTTTTCAATGGAGCCTCGTAATGGAGTCACCGGACTTGAATCATGATAGCAATCAGAACCATGTGTCATATAGGACATACCATGAGAGACAATGTGACATGATGATTCTGCACTTTATGTTTTTCAACTCGGTAATTCATGTGTTTCTTTATCCTGTCCCCATCATTGCGTGTGAAACCTGCTAAACCTGTTGTTCTTCTAAATATATATTTTTTCTGCACTATTGTGGTTTATTCAAGATGATCATCATTTAATTAAGATGTAAGGTATTCCCTGAGGAAGGTCAAACACGACCGAAACGCGCCGGCGTCCATCCGCACAATAAAGGACTTTTAAATCTACTTGTGAGTTATCGTTATCAAGGCAGTCCCCCAAAATATCGAGATACAGTATGTTTTCTTGATATTGCCCACCACTACTAAATGAACCAGTTTGAATACTGATGGCAGAAAATCACAATGAAATGTAAATCTAATAGCAAATGTAATCACATCTACAATACTTTGAGATAGGGGTGATATTAATCAAATTTAATTAAAAAATAATAGTGGCTTACACTTGTATTGCGCTTTTCTAGCCTGTTTACCAAGTTTCTCAAGCGCTGCACTGTAGACATTATTCATTCTATCCATACTCAGTGGTGACGGAAGCGAGGCTGCCATTCTGCGCCATCGGCCCCTCTGACCACCACCAACCACCAAGCACCAACCATTCACTCTCATTCATCCTGATCTATTGTACATGTTTTTAGTGGTAGGGGAGACACGAGGAGAACATGCAAACTCCGCACAG
>OMNZ01108751.1:15192-64037 GCA_900303255.1 Lesueurigobius sanzi | reverse complement strand
CCCCGCCATATTTTTTCTAAAGTGCTGGTAAATTAATGTAGATCGCTTGCGCCGTAAAAAAAAATATTTTGAGAGATTACACATCAAGAATAGTTTTTATTTTTAGCAGAGTTTTTGCAGCTTTTTGTTCATTTCCTGGCTTTAATGATGTACTCATTATAAATTTAAATATCTTCCAAACAACAACTTTTATATTTCTTATTTTGGAGACTAGGGCCAAAGTGGGGCCCGTGGTACAAATTCGCCCCTCCAAGGGGTTTCATTCGGCCCTCGAGATTGGTGCTTACATTTGTAAGTCTATCTACTTAGATTAATTTGTGCACATGGACTGTCACGGCCTATCAATAGTTACAAAGGACACCACAACAGCATGTCCTAATCAATAGCACAGTCATTAAAGTATATTTATTCATAGATCTGTTTAAATGTGGTCTAATACTTTTCTATTTTGGCCCTCCATAGAAACACTTTGGGCACCTCTGTTGTAGACGACATATCGCTCTACTTGAAGAATATAAATGCTGTACCTGAAGCTTGTTCCATGGGGCTAAGGCAGAGAACACTCTCGATAATGACAAACCGATTTCAGGCTTAATTTAAAAGATTCACATGGACAGAGCATAGGCTACATTCTCAAACCCCATTTCATTTCAATAATCACAGTGTTACAGCGGTGTTGAAACCTGCGTGGGGGCCGGGGCGTTTCGCTGGCCGACCTGACAGAATGACACGCTGCTCTCACATTGACACAAAAATCATGACCACACCTCCGCTCCACTTTCTGGGAGTCGGGCCACGGGACAACATGCTACAGCAGAATTCCAATGTGCGGCAGGAATGTAAATAACACGGCAAAGCTATGTGCCGCGCGCATTCATTCAGACTGCACCATTCATGCCCCAGAATCCCAATCAGCGTCTCAGTGTTTATCAATGAGAGGCTCCAGCTTCCTCTTTTACCTGGTTAGGATTGTGTGTAATGTATTTGGGTCAGCTCTCCCTCGTGCAGGAGTTTTCCATCGTAGACAAAGGTTCTTAAGCTGTCCTCTGCACTGCAAAAAGTAATCTGGGAATACCGGTGAGTAAAATCTTCTTGAAAGGAGTAAATTTGCCTTTTGATTTGAGAAACTAATTTCAGGAGTTCAGAGGTTTTTTTTCACTTAAATTAAGAAAAAATGTCAAATCGATCTCAAAATTATGGTATAAATTCTGAATAATCTTGAAATAAGACTGTGGCTGATGTCTTTTTCTTAATTTAACTTACCCTATTGGCAGATTTCTCTACATTAGCTACTCAAATCAAGGGTAAATTTGCTTATTTCAATAAAATTTACTTACAGTTGCTCGTATAAGTTCACATACCCTTTTAATCTTTTGCCCATTTTTCATAGAATATGAATGACAACACAAACATTTTTTTTTCTCCACTCATGGTTAGTGGTTGTGCGAAGCCATTTATTGCCAGTTTACTCTTTTGAAATCATAATGAAACAGAAACTACTCAAATGTCCCTAACGTTTACATGACCTTCGACAACTGCCAGGAAAATCGTTCAGGAGCAAAGAAAAACTCACTTCAGCTGAAATACAGGACTCTCTGACAAAATTAATGTTTGTTTCAACATGCACAATATGTAAACTTTTGATAAGGGACATTTGGTTAGTTTCTAGTTGAAGAGTGTAAACAATAAAGAATTTTGACAATAAATGGCTTCACGCAACGACTAACCATGAGTGAAATAAAGGTGTATGTATATTCTATGAAACATACATGTCAGGGTGTAAACCTTTGAGCACAACTGTATTTCTACATTACTTTTTGCAGTGTGTACTTTAATTTCTAGATGAAGCACTAATGATCTTAGTTTTGGCAGCAGGTCAAGCATAAACAGTGGGAGGCGTTCAACTTGTGCTGATAGCATCTTTGTTCGAAAAACTACCTTCAACGTAACCCTCAAAAACAAATAGGTTTACTTCAAATAAGAAACAATGCATTGAACAGAGTCAGAAACACTCCAGGACAAGAGAAGCAATCTTGGGCAGATGAGTGACTAAATCTTAACTAGTCAAAACATCTCAAATTTATAACCCTTCTGAATTGGAGTCATTGAAACTAATCTAGAAACATACTTTTTGCAATGTACGCCGATACGATCTCACACAAAGATTATTCGTGAGTGATCCCAGAAAATGGGACACTCAAGACTAATGTGCTTTATCATCAAGTCATCGACATCTGTTGCTGCTGTAAGAGACACTTAATCTTAAATCATCTCATATTAATGTGCTCAATCTGCAAAAAGACCAAGGGGGTCATTTATCAAGGCAGGGCTAAACAGCGAGAGCAATGTGGAAAATAGCATTGAGGTTTCTGTGGATGTGTTGCTCCTAATGTGCCATTTGAAAGTGCGTGCAATTACAGTACTCAAATATAAATGAGAGACTGCTGTGTGAGTTATAAATGGACAAATAACTCTGCTGCTGATCCACTTTTGCATGTGCTACTTGCTTTGCACATGGTACATGAGTGTGTATACTATGGAGGACTAAAACTGGCGGCACAATAATAAATAAATCATTCAATAAATGTATGTCCATGTTAACAAATGATGATTAAAATATCACTACACAAAAAAAAATCAAATAATTGAACTCGCTGAAGCCCCGCCCCTTAATTTGCATTTGGTGAGAGGAATTAAGCAAACAATAATGCAGGGCGTAAAAAAATGAATAAATAAACAAATAAATGTATGAATAAATACATAAACGTAACCGAGCAGAAGCCAGATTGACATGTGAAATTGAGTTCTACACGTTATCAATCTGGGAGGGCTCCTGTTCCAACTGTCCGTGAAAAGGAGGGACATTCAGGACAATAGACCATCGTAGTCCCGCCCACAATCTTGTCCCCGCGAACCGAGCCCCGGTGCCGGAAGAGATTTCCCCCATTCATTTTACCCATAGACTTTTCGAAAAAATTCAAATATTAAGAGTTTAAATATACTGCAAATGGTAATCGGCTACGTGGCAATTCCTGCCCATACCATGATTGGTTTGATTCAAAAATTTAGACCAAATGATGAAAGGAGGCAAAGTTTTTGTACATTTTCGAATTGCTGAATTAAGAAACTCCGTATCCCATCAACCACTGCGACACAGCGTTGGCGGGGGAAATCTCTTCCAGCACCGGGGCTCGGTTTGCGGGGACGAGCTTGTGGGCGGGACTACGATGCTCTATACTTTGAGCTAGTGCCCGCCTCCCATAATGCCATTTTAGCAGCGAGTCATGTAGCGTATGACATGTGCAAATTGTTGAAAAAAAAAAAAAAAGTGGGATGTGTTGAAAGTGGAGTTTATGAAGTCCTCTGCCGAGGCAGAGCGGTACTGATTATCATCGTAGCTACAAATCCTGCCCCCAGCCACACAGCAGAATGCCATTGGTTCGAACCACTGTTGGTTACGAAACAGACCAGTTGGAGTCTTTCAAGATGGATTTGTTGTGAGACTGAAAATTCAGATCTGGCTATTCAAAATTCATCTTACAGGCAAAATAAACACAGACAGGAAACAATAAAGCTTTCTTTTTTTCCCTTTTTTTTTTCAATTTAAGAGCTGTTTAATAACCATTGTATATTTTTAATCTCAGCATTTCTAGTGATATTTTAATAATTATTTGCCAATGTGGACATTTATTTGCCAATTTATTTATTTATTGTTTTGGCACTTTTAGTCCTCCATATATATTGCCAAACTTTGCCCAATTATTGATTGTACTGGTCAGTCCTGCAAAAAATTACCCACAACCCTCTTCACCTGATCTTAGTCCAAAGATCATCTTTAGACTAAGGTCGAAACTAAGATCCGACACTTCAACTACAGAGTACAGACGAAGACTGAAGAATCCTTGCCTATGATGGACAACTGCTGTACGACTGAGAACCTACACAGAATGATACTGTATGGTATAGCAATCATTGTAGAGTCTGACCCAGTGTATTCCAGTATTTCTGGTGAGTCACTCTTTAGTCTGCCGGTCAGTGTTGAAAGATAAACTCAAAACAGGAAAAAGGAATCTATCCAAGCTACAAAAGTTACAAAGGAAGCTCGCTATTATCTCGGAAAGCAATGATACTCCACACAGAGAAGTCTGGAGGAAACTGTTGAGAAAAATGCACTAAAACCAAAATCCACTCAATGCATTCATCATGTTTCGCACGTTCATCTTCCTCTAAACGTGAGATCATCCGTGTTCTCAGAAAGCAGATGGATTTGTGCTCAGACTGAAGTTAACGCCAGCTTCTCAAAAAAAAAGTCCAATTCACAGCAGGTCAGTTTTTACAACCTGATGAGGACATTTCACCTACAATACACAATAGTGCTTAGATTTTAGATTGATTCACTTCATTATTCATGTGGTTTTTATGTTCAGTTTGCAGATTACATGTCTTCATACACATCATATTTTTACATGAACAAAAGGAACAGAGAGAAGATCAGTGTCGTGTATTCTTTTTGCTGTTTTTGCTTCAGTCGTTTGGACAGTTTTGGTGTTGACTGATAACGATATGAAACTTTTGATGTGGATTACTGACATAAAATGAGGGAATGAGTTTTATTTTTTATCCTTTCATGAAGAAATAAGGCATTTATGAGCAAAGATGATGACCAAATGTGGCTTTATTTTCAGCAATAAAATCTTGGATTTGGATATTGTTGAGTTTTTGAATAAGTTATTAGTGACTAAATCTGTAAAAAATTCAAAGTTTGTCTTGTTTTTTTGGGTTCAAAACTAAATAAATCAGGCTATGAATTTGATATTGAAAAACCCTCTAAATGTTGTCAAGTTGTAGGTGCAACTAAAGAGGAGAGACGTTGTTGAGTGAATGAAAAATGTATTTTGAGAAAGTGGCCTTTGAAGGTACAATTTTCTGTGTGAATTTATGGAGAAACATTGCATCAGAGCAATAATTAAACACTTTATTGTGAATATTTGGAAGTGTATTTGTTTCCAGGTGAAAGTTTATATGTTAAGCGATTAAACTGGCTCAAAATCTGAAAGCAGCAGTGTCTCCCCTTAAATAGCTCAAGATAGGAGTCACTGTGGATAAAATGCGTTGAAATACACACCTTGGCGTTCTTTTTCTTTTCTCCTTTTCCTTTGCTTATCTTATTTTATTCTATTTATTATTATTATTTATTTTAGTCAAACATTGTCAGTCATGCACTGTATGTCTTACGTTTTCTTCCACTCCTGTATTTGTCTTGAATAATAAAGAGAAAAACCACTAAAAGGCCTCATACCTTTTTTTAATATTAGTTGGAAAAGATATCTCGTGTGTCACTATATTGTAGAAGTAAATGTTTGTGCGCTCTGCATTTAATAATGAAGCATTTTTATTGATGGTAAACTAACAGACAAGTTGTATAGTGTACAAGGAATAAGTTTGAACCACAACTAATAATTTAAAATGTATGCACTCCCTCAATTATTGTCAAGTTTTAAACTATTTAGTGACGTGCCATAGCACTTCATGCACCTGCTTCAAAACCCACAGTAATTTGACACCAGAAATGGCAAAAGGTGGAACAGCATTCGTTGTAAAGAGAATCATACCAGGAAATGCAGGATAAGGCTTGTTTTCACCTTTAGACAGTCTACTCTGAAACTATTTATTGGGCGAAAATCTCACAAACCTTAAACTCTAAACCAGGAGGTCAACAGGTAAGTTGGCCTGATTTTTTTCTCGTCAAAGGACCAGGGGCCAAATCTCCCAATTGTGGCCCAAAGTAAAGCATTATTCTTTCTACAAATGCCATGGTTGTGCATCATGTATGACCCTACAGGGGGTTTGAGGGGAAATCTTTTAAAAGAACTGTGGCATTTTCAGTATTTATTAAAAAAAATAACTGTCTTATGTAAAATAAATGACTGAAAATGTGCTTGAATAAAAATAATATTTGTTGATTTTGAGTGGATTTTGAATGCCTTGGAAAAAAAAAATGTCAATGTAACGAGCATTAATTTAACATTAACTTAACATTTAGCAAAACTTGAATTAAGATGAAAATGTCCAGGAAAAGAAAAAAAAATACAAGAATAAAACACTTGTTCCATTGGCAATCTTCAATTTAAATCTACTCAAAATCAGAAATAAATTCAAGTCAAGTCATTTTCGTATTTGAGACAGTTATTATGTCCAGTGTAATCCATGTGTAAGAATGTTTCTCAAAATGATCTTGGGGGGGCAAAAATTCTATGATGGAGGGCCTGACTTTACCCCCAGGCCTGCCGTTGCCTACCACTGCTTTAAAGTTCGGAGTCTGTAGGTGCTGCTAGCCGAGCAAGCCAGTCTGACTCCATGTATGAGATACAATGGAAGACAGTCTGGGATTGCGCCGTTGACTGGCTTTCAATTCGAGACTAGAGGCGAGACTAACAAACCCATCGTAAACCAATCAGAGAAAGAGTGGAGAAAACATACTTTTTAAAAAAGAAAAAGCTTCAGAGCAGCCAGTTGTTGTGGTTTTTAGGAAAAGTTCAGCTCATTCATAACAGAAGATAAGTGCCAAAACTTCGCTCTGTTGCGGCCGCCATCTTGACTAGCTGAAAATGATGCTAACTCCCGCCTCCCGTGCTGTGATTGCTCTGGTAGCGCTCCCAGACTGTCTTGTGTCTTCCAATGTATCTCATACATGGAGTCAGGCTGGCTTGCTAGGCTAGCCCTGCTAAACCTTGTCATATCTTGTTTTCTGGGAAATGCTACAGTTGTGAATAGCAACCAGCTTTGGTAAATGGGATGCAACCAGGCTTGTGTACTGTTTTTTACGATTCAATTATAAATTAAATACAAAGACTGGCAAAACAAATAGATACCTGTATATATCTGATGATCTCTAAATGATAATTTAAAAACACCCAATCTAACATCACTATTGACCCTTATAAAGCCTTGAAAAACATGTAGTTTGGCACATTACTTATTTTGTGTAAATTACTTGATCTATTTCGCTTTGCCTTACCAGAGAAATTTGGAGGAATGTCTTCGTAGTTATCTATTTCCAACGTCAACTTTATCAGTGACCCATTCAAAAACAACCCTTAGCTTCTCCTCCCAAAACTTCACGGCGCTGCGTGATTCAAACCCCTTCAGTCGCGGGCCGCAGCAGATTGTTAGCAGACTTCCTTCAAAATCTGTCTCACTGTAGATTAAGCAAGGCCGCTCTGTTTGCAAACCCACCCACTACGCGATTTGTCCACGTCTTTTCAAACGTACCCTTTGTTGAGTTGCTGCCTGGGTTGGGACACTCGTTGGCACAGAACAGGCCCC
The DNA here is from genome assembly GCA_900303255.1 of Lesueurigobius sanzi. Lineage (NCBI taxonomy): Eukaryota > Metazoa > Chordata > Actinopteri > Gobiiformes > Gobiidae > Lesueurigobius > Lesueurigobius sanzi. The sequence goes on along the minus strand of OMNZ01108751.1, from coordinate 56,711 downwards.
CGCTGGCAGCCCAAGAGCCCCCCCCCCATGCTTTACTAAGACAAGCGCGTAACTCAGCCAAAAAGCGCACTCGTGATCATCAGTGCTCACTTTGACACACTTTTTTTTTGGTCTCGTTTTTGTCAATGTGAGATTATGAAACAATAGTCAATCCAAAAGGGTTACAGTGCAAATAAATAAAAAATATTCTAGAAATAAGTTATTTTGCCGTTGATTTGAGAAACAAATTTAAAGAAATCTGCTAATGGGTATAAGTATTTTACACTTAATCTTATTTCAAGTTAATTCACTTTTTTTTAAATCTAATTTTCTTCATGGACTGTTTAGGAAAAGTACAAAGGACCACAGTAGGCTACACTTGTTCCTGATATGGTGATACAATTCAATTCCATTTAGTTTGATAGCCCAAAATCACAACAAAGTCGCCTCGCAGGGCTTCAAGAGAAATAGAAAGACAATTAGTGAATATTAATTGTGCTGGGGCATCCCCTGTCCTTAGACCCTCCTTCTCGGCAAGGAAAAACTCCAAAAACCCATTGGGACAAAACGAAGAAACCTCGGGGATCCACTCCCAAGGACGGACAGGTTGGATGGGGGTGGGGGATCACAGCGACTCCTCCCATATATATGTCAGGACTCTTTACTCCTTTTAAAAACCAGATTGAGGTTACAGTATGGTAGAATCAATCTGACATGGCCCCGCTTTTAAATAATTTTGTAGTAGTTGCTGATTGGCTCAAACCAAACAGCTTGATCAAATCACAGCCATGGCTTTAGGCATATAATGAACATACTACTAGGGCTGGGTAGCGTTAAACGATAACAGTATGGTATCGAAAAAATGTTTTTAGGTACTATTGGTATCCAGAAAAAAAAGGTACCGAAAACTGTTCCTTTGTAAGTAGCTGAGACAGCACTAAAGAAAGTTACTTGGTTGTTTCAGCTCCAATAAATGATAAAATGGAATAAATTACCCTTATTGTTCAGTTTTATGGTTTTAGATGACCAATCATTTAGTACAGGTATCGAGAAAAGCTTTGATAATAGTACTGGTATCAAAATAAAATCTAACAGTACCCAGCCCGATATGCTATAGTCATAAAATTGTGTTAATCTATGTCAGCTTTGTGTTTTGGAAATGTGTGGCAACAACCCTTAGTTGTTTGTATGTTTGTTAATGAATGTGGAGCCCTCTGTGGAAATTTTGTGATACTGGACTACACAACAATAAATTGATTGATTGATTTTGTTCTTAATATATATTGATAAAAGTGCTTAAACAAATCAGTGTGAACTATCCAAGAAAGTTTTTAGGTTTTTTTCAATCCAGCTTGCAGTGCAGTGTGTGATGAAAAGAAAATTGTCAATCAAGAGCTTGGATCTCATTTTAATTCTCCCTTCTAGGGCTGGGTTTCGATACCAGTACTTTCACGATAGTCGGTTTACAATACCGGTACCTCAACGATGGGATGCGCCAATACCGGAAAAAATACAATACCGGGTATTGATTGCAATTATCCGACACTGAAACGATTTAATCAAAGTGAATAAGTGAATAAGTATGTGCTGTATGACAATTGAAAACCCGTAGAGTTAGTCATTGAATTGGTTTTACATTTTGCAATACTACTTTTGATCGGAAGGAAGGAAGAGCTGGAGGAAGTGTGTTTGGATCGGGGCGTCTCTGCTCAGAGACTTGCCCCCGTGACCCGACTCCGGATAAAGCGGAAGAAAATGGATGGATGGATGGACTTTTGATCGCTGCGCAAAATACTGCAGCTAGCAACAGTATGCTAATGCTAGCTTCAATCAGTCAAGGCTGGGACAGAAGCTAAAGTAGTGAAATAATATTGTCCAGTGTTGAAGGTCTGTGTTTGTATTTTAGTTTGAGAAATACTGTTACAGAATTACTGATAAAACATATTTGTAATGCAATAATGATCAGATTATTTTATGTTGGAGATTCTCTATAACACGGACCAGTCAGTTTTTCACTTACTGCAAAATAGTTTCTTTACTTAACAAATATGTCTCTACGATCTACTTTTTAAAAGATTATCTTGGTATCGGTAAATGCTCAAACCCAAGTATCCGTATTGGTATTGGAAGACAAAAAAGCTGGATCGGTGCATCCCTACTTTTTTCCAAACCTATTCTAAATTATTGGTCATCTAGAAACATAAAACAGTACAATAATGGTAATTTCAAAAAAGTATCGGTATCAATGTATCGTTTAGAGTATTTGACCTGAAATGACCAAGTAACTTTCTCTAGCGCTGTCAGCTGCCAGCCATCAAAACTTGCTGTCTCAAGGAGCTTTTTCCCCCTCAGAACCATATTTTGATACCAGTTTTGTTCCGATACCAGGGGTCTCCAACCTTTTTTTACCCTTGAGCTACTTTTGCAGACCAAAAATGGCAGTGAGCTACTTAAGCTTCAAAGAAACACATGAAACTAGGCCTATACGACTGCCAAGATGGAAATTTAACACAATAAAAGAAAATTACAGTAGTTTCTGCTTTATGGTTTGCTATATTCATCTACATGTTTGGAGATGCTTTGTTCACAACAAAAAAAATGCATCTAAAATTTGACTCATCAATTGTATGCACAAATGTAGAAAGCCTTTGGCGAGCTACTGGTTGGAGATGCCTAGTTTAACGGTACCCAGCCCAAGTCCCTTCTGTTGCTTTTTTAGCCTTTAATATTTAAAAAACATATCTGGAGATTTGATCATTTTTTCACGTCTTCATTACAAACTTTCTATTTAGTTTTGTTTCAGTCAGCACAAATACTGCATTACTGACACAATAATATAGTAGTCGACCAAATGATAGGTTTCTGTAACAAGGGGAAACTGACACTGGCGGCCCGGACAACACAGTCTAGTTAAAGTTGAGGGGCACACACAGATGTATAGTGAGCATTAGACAGACCCCCTCCCACCACAGAACACCAACACACAGACACACAAACACACACTTGACAGGCAAAACAACAGGAGCTGGCGGCAGAAGGAGCAGCTGCTCTCTAAGGTCAGATTACAGATAAAGAAAACATTTTACATTTCAGGCCAGGAAAGCTGCTGCTCTTTTAAAATCTGGACAAGGCTTCCTCCGCTGTGCACACATTCAACATAGACTGAGTGTAATGTGGATTTGGGATTCTGGGTAAAAACACATTTTGTCATCCAATACAAACTTGCACTTGGGGGCTCGAGCTCACTTTGGTGCAGATTTTGTGGTCATACACTGCTTCAAGAATGCTACATATTAATTATTACCATCTTCTAAAATCTGCCTCTGACATTGAAGTTGTTGTCATTTTCAAAAGTTTCAGGTTCAAATGTCTTCACATAGTATCCGGGCTTGGGATCAGCACAATTATGGTTTTGAACTTCACAACAAAGCCCAGAAAGTTTATGTCAAGGAAATTAAAGTTAAACTTGATAACAACAACTACTGTAAGTACAAGTCATTAGGGCTGTGCGAAAATGAAAAAACTTGCAATATGTGACACGGGCGTGCAATATCAATAGATTTAGTAAGACAGGGAGGTTTTTGTTTACCTGCATGACTAGTTTCAACCACTCCTGTGGTCTTCGTCAGAAGCGCCACGTGCTGGTGAAGTGACGTGTCCGAGGCTGCTTATATGGATTTACCAGTCTGTACTTTACTATTGACTGACGCCTTCTCCAGGACAGCGTCCCAGGTGTGACAAAGGGTGTACGCTCTGTCGTCCCGGTTCATTGATGTTGGTGCAAGTTTCCTGATCTCGATGGCTTCTAGAGAAGCTATCGAGATCAGAAGGCGTCAGTCAATAGGGGGCGCAAGCTTCCCCTGCAGACTGGTAAATCCATATAAGCAGCCTCGGACACGTCACTTCACCATCACGTGACGCTTCTGATGAAGACCACAGGAGTGGTTGAAACTAGTCAAGCAGGTAAACAATAACGTCCCTGTCTTACTAAAAGAACGCTAAAAACTGTTTAAACTAAGAAGACAGTATGAACTTTTTCAAACGTTCCATTCAATTCAGACACATGTAATATCTTTTTCAGCAAATTGTGTCAAAAGAAGACTCCAAAAACATTAAATCAGAACCAAACCAAGGCCAAAACATGTACTAAATTAGGAGTTGTAAGTAAAACTGCACTTCATCACATTTATAAGTTCCATGCATGTTTGGTTTTGGAGAGTCGGATGGAAGACTTAAGTGAATTTGCGATATTTCTTGCGATACAGAAATTAACTAATATTCTGATACGATCTTTTTTGCGATATATTGTGCAGCCATGTTTAGGTGTTTAGCCCTGAAGAAGACCTTTATAGCAGCCGTTGGCATGTCCCATTGCTTCCAATCGAGGACTTTTACATAAACAGTACATGCTCAATTACTTTTTTTTAGGTATGAAGTAAGTGGTACTTGCTGCCTCATTGCTGTTACTAATTACAATACTTGAATTTAATTAATTCAACAATTAATTTAATGAATGAGTGTAGGAAGTATTCGGACGAGTTGGGGCTGTACCTGACAGTTTATGATTAAGAACCCCCCTCCATCACGGTTTGAAACGGGAAAAATCAAGTATCCTGTCTTTAGAGGCACATGTGACTGCAAAGAAAGATTGTTATTCAAGTAGCATTCATTACATCTTCTATTTTGGTAAATGTCAGCATCTTTATTCTTGTCCCTTTTATCAACACCTCTGCTGTCCTCACACTCACAAGAAAAACAAAGAGTCTCAAAAAAAAAACAAAGTGGCCACACTCCCCTGCTCTTTCTGTGTCTGTGTTTGGGCCTAATAAATTCTCCCCAGCTCCTCCAATAACTTCCTCCTACTTCCTATCTGGCACGGCGCTCAGGAAACAATCAGAGCCCAGAGAGAGGGAGAGAAGGGCAGGACAGCCAGCTCACGGCAACAGGCAGAGAAGTACGCGAGACAGTTGACCACAAGCTACGGCTACAACTCTGAGACAATATTAGGCTAGAGCTGTATATAAAGCCCTAAGAACAAGCTAATACTTATCATGTATGAAGGTAGTTTCAGTCTCTACAAACTTTCTGAAATGATATGAGTCTTGAGTAGAAGTGGTACTAGATCTTTTACCCCAAAAATATCAAATTGTATCCATAAGGTTAAAATCTGAAGTATGTTTAACAGCAGCTAATTCGAGTCCTCTCAAATGTCTCAAATGATCTAGGATGTGTGCAATGTGAAATAAACCTTGCTTAAAAAAAAGGCATCAAATCACAAGGAGGTATTCTTCCCTCGGGCCGACCACAACTACATCTTTTTGCAGCCTGATGCCCGAAAGCGTGTCCAAGAAAAAGACAGCTTTGCATGCAAGACAATTATTTAGGTTGGTGAAGTGTGACTTTGCGTTCAGTTGTGAAAAAGCATTGTTGCGAACTGTTTGTGTGCTCCCCATGAATCGCTGTTGCCATGGTAAATGCTAAAAAAAAAAAAAAAAGGCTTGCCGTGATCGCTTTTATGTTTCATTGTTTTCTGTGATCCCTCACGGCGCAGACGGTGTTGTCAAAAATATTTCAAAAGCTGGAATTCAAGGAGCAAGGAGGGAAAGACTGACACAAAGCGCAGAGGAGAGCGCCAGAGAGCTTCTCCGACGGCCTGAATCAGCGTTTTAATCGGAAATTTTCCAGGGAGCATAACAGAGAAGCCTCTCTCGCCTGAATTGGTCATTTTGTGGTGAAGGGAGCGGTTTGAAGCCATAATCTGTGAAACCTTGAAGACATGCATAACTCCGCGCTCAAATGCAACTGGCCAATAACTCATCTGAGGACATAAAATGGAACGGGGCATTTGTGGCTTTGATCCGCGCCTGATAGAAGGGATTTTCACAAGGAAAAGAGACGAGACATGCAGACATATAAACCAAAGTCAGAGAGGAGAAAGTAGGTGGTTTGAATTTAAATACGTGAATGAATATGTAAATATTCCTCTTTCTAGACAATTTCCTCTGTTGAGACAGTTATGCTAGTTATACTGAATATGTCCGTCGCTCGGGCTGGGTGCCGTACATTTTTTTCCATACTTAGCGATACTTGGTATCAGCCCGATATAGAGGTGTTTTACAATATCAGCTATCGGCTGATAAAATGAAAAATTAGGCCAATATTTTTTTTATATATGTGGTGGCTGTGCGGTTATAAATCTGTGGTCCTGAATCTGCAGCGGCTCCGGTCTCAGATATATGACTGCAGAGCTGAAACGATTAATCAACGTCTAATCCATTAATCAATTATTCAATCTATTAAAACTATTTTAGTAATGGATTCATCGTTTTCTTGACAGATCTGTTTAATTTGAGCCAGAAAATAAATAAAAGTTAGTATTTTTGATGAAAACCCTGTCTCTCTAAAGGTAGGGTAAATCTTTTTCCACAGATCATGTAAACATCACACCAAATCTCATATGTAGATGATGTGAAAGTTATTAATGTTTAACATTTATTATTTTGGTTCTCAGGACATTAACCAATCAGTGTCTGTTTGAAATGTTGCTTCTTTAGGGACAAGCTAATGAGAAATTAAGAATAAATGGTGTTATTTCTATCAGAAATGTGGTTCTTCTTTCAAATTCAGACATGGAATTTAGTTTTTAAAATTAGTAAAATACTTAATCGATGTAAATACTAAAATAATCAATAGTTGCAGCTCTACAGTACATTATAAAGGCCTTTAGAAACATATAGAGCTGAAACTATAATATCTTTGCTGTTTTTCTGTTTTTCTGTAAATCCCTGTTAGCCTTAATATTACTACGTAATATTACAACATTCCTTCTATTTTAAATTAAAAGTTAAATCCCAGACTTCTTACATGTTAATAAATATAGGCCTGTATAGACTGGCAACTTGGTGCAATACTGTAATATACAATAGGTCCACACATTATAATTATTATTACAAAATATTATAATAATACAATAGTCGATACCAATACTCGTTTATTCATCATCTAGAATCATAAAACAGAACAATGAGGCTGATTTATTTCAAAGATTTTTTTTTTTTTTAATCATTAATTTGAGCTGACACAACCAAGTAACTTTCTTTAGTGCTGTCTCAGGACTCAGGCATCAAAACTTGCTATTTTTTTGGTACCAATTTTCAATACCTTTTTTTTCCTTTGAAACCATTAGCTAGCACCTAAGAAACGTTTAACGGTGCCCAGCCCAATCCAAGGTTCGAATTTAGAGACGATTACTTCATTAAAAGAATCATTTTGGTGTTGGTTTCTGGGAGGGGGACATCACCACCTCATCTCCATGGAGTTGCTGCTGCTTTGGCTCTTCAAATGCTGTATTTTGATATTGCCAATGCCTGGTGGAGCATTTGGAATCACAGGAATGTTTGTTTATATTTTGATCTTGTGATTGTCATTTTATGGTATTGCTTTTATTTACTTTCACTAGTTGTTAGTATTTTCATGATGACTAGTGAGGTCTGGCCTTTTAATCTTTATTCTTTGCCTGTGCAGCACTTTGGAAACTGCTTTAGTCATTAAAATGTGCTGTACACATAAAGTTGGATTGGATTGTGACTTAGAATAGCAAGCGACGTACCGAAGCCGACATCGAAGGATTTTTCCGTGCTTCAATGTCGGCTTCTGACTTTCTGGGTTTTAAGCAGGAGGTGCCAGAAAAGTTACCACAGGGATAACTGGTTTGTGGCGGCCAAACATTCATAGCGACGTTGCTCTCTTTTTGATCCTGCGATATCGGCTCTTCCTATCACTGTGAAGCAAAAGTCACCAAGCGTTGGATTGTTCACCTACGAATAGGGGACGTTAGCTGCGTTTAGACCATCAAGAGACAGGTTAGTTTTACCCTATTCTACCCGATTTTGGAATATCTCGCAGTGTAACTTTAAAAACTAGATCTTACCTGAAATTCTGGAGTGAATAACATTGAGATTTTATTCCGTCTACCCTTCTTTGCGCAGGAGTAGTTAAGTTGGCAAACCAGTATAAACCAAGTAGCCACAGCATAGAAAATCATAACTATTGTACATAACCTATCTTAAGTGTTATATTGTAGATTGTGAAAATACCTCAAAGTAGCGGGGGAAAACAAAACAATATAGTGATCCAACATCATTAATCGAATCTACTTTGCACAGTGATGTTAAGTTCATAGGTTTAAGTTGTTGTCTTTACAGTAATGAGTCAAAGCACTCCACGGCTGCTTTGTTTACAGTGCTATGCTAACTGTCTCAATAAACATTAACCATAATAATCTGTTGCTTACTTTTCCTGCGAGTTATACATTCACATTCCACCATAAGCCCCGCTCAATGAATCGGACACCTGTGCGGGGTTATTTTTAGGACAAACTTAACAACAATAATGCAAGGCTGTTAGTGGATCATCCCCCCAGCCCCAAACAGTGTGAGCGCTGGGATTAGAGGGGTTTCACATGGGTGCCCTGGGTCAGCAGAGCTTGGGTGCGACACACAGGCCACACACACTCCGCTCCGGAGCACCGGTCTGACCCATTACTGCAGCCTTGTTATCTGAGGAAAAGGCTGAATCATATAGGATAAAATGTCTAATGGAGTTTTTTTTTCTTTACTTTGACTGAGATTAAGTTTGTAAGTTTGTTGTTAAAACATATCCAGGAGCAATAACATTTGAGAGGAGACTGATATGAATGGGTGACTACTAGAATAACATCCATTTCAGAACAGAGGTCTGAACAAGGTTGGAAGCTTGAACATAATAAGACACTATACAACCAACAAAAGCAGAATTTGTGATTTGATAATTGCAACTGTTAACATTTCTATTGGGAATAAGCTTTCACATACACCCGCACAGCCATGTGCCTCCCAGAGTTCTCTTACACGGCTTCTTCACAGCACATTTATGTCATTTGTAACAGTTGGTCGCCACAGAAAGAACAACTAAAACGTTTGGGGACAACTCACACAAAGACTGTACTGTTCTTGTGTCCAGGCTCCACCCCTGAGTGGTCCTAACGGGAGGCTCCAAAGCTTATCTTAAAAAAAAAAAACATGGTTTGGACCATGTGTAAGCACATGCACTGTTTTAACATGGATACAAGACTGATACATTGTTATAGTATGCACACTGAGGTAACAGGCCAATCTTTAGTGTTGTACCTCAGAGGACCACTGGGCTGGAGTTAGATAAGGGCATATGTAACACAAGTACAACAGCACACTTATAACACTATTGTTTTTTTTTTTTTTTACTAACTCTGGCTGAGAGCAACTTTTTCTCAAAGATGTTATTTGATCTATATGGTCATAGAAAGTAACATTTGTAAAATAGTTGTTGATTGTTACAAACAATACAGCATTCTGTGGTAACTACATGCTTAATGTTAAAGACCATGATCAGGGCAGTCTAGAGATTTAGTTTTGAAGTGTCACCGTTTACATCAGAACATATCCAGCTGTATTGATTCATGGGACTCGGATTAGGGGAGTCATTAATGGTATCATAAACAATACCATGAAAAAAAGCCGTGTCCATTTTGCCTTCTCTGCTGAGTTGCAGGATCATCTCAAAGCTCCACAGTGTTGTCACATGCACATACATTTGTCCTGAATCGGCTTGACAGAGGGGTAAGTGTCCACCATTTGGATGAGCACTTTTGGAGACGGTGTTAAAACAGAAACAAAGTCTGTACAAATGGGCCAAAGCTCATTAGCTGTTCTCCTGTGGCTTTAGCACAGGCGGGTGAAGCCTCCACTGACAAACAGTCATCAGGTCTGCATCCAAAGCAAACAATGTGTGGCACCCAGCACAAAGTTGAAATCATTTCTATAGATACAAGAAAGAAATCTCAAAGATGGACATATCTGCATTAATACGGCACACTTTTTGAGAAAAACAAAAGATATCTTATAGATATATAGAACTGTGGAAACTAACACTTTTATGAACACATTGTCATTACTTTAGATAAAACAGAATGATTGAGCATGTGTGTAAATTTGTACATCGATGTCTGTCAGTATTTACGGCTTGAAAACTTGTCAATGACTTTTGAATACAACTGTATACTAACAAAAACACAAATCTTTCTCGTCTCCTCTGATGAGCGTCCTGAGGGACCTCTGCTGGGGAGAAGAAGAGAGAAAACGTCCACTTTAAGGGGATATTACTGCGGGTAATCTAATTGACCTCTGGCATGAGTGAAGTTGTAAAACTTTCCTCTCGCACTGAACTCTCACACAAAGTGCGGAACACAAATCCACAACAGCTGAGAAATCGTCAAGCATAAAGCTGAAGAAAAAAGCAGCACATTGTCTGTCGGTGCACTCCATTCGTTCATGCGGCATCAAAACGAGGGGAACAGCAGAATGCTTAATCCTTTCCAGATTTACCCATCAGCATAAAATCTATTATTAGGCGTCTTGGCGTGTCTCATTTACCAAGGACACAGTGTTTGGTTGTATTGGATGCATGTTTGATTTCAGGACATCACTTCCACATGCTGATGGAAAGCGGCGCAAGGACTTAGACAGAGCAAATAATCGGCCACTGTGTGACCTAACACGACCAGCCAGCAGGAAAAAACAAACAACAAACAACATTGCACCGTTCATCTGGATCGCACAGCCACACATGGGCAGAGATTTAAAAAGCAATGTTTTTTTTCTAACTTTTTTTTATGAAATTGAACTTAAAAAGAACAAAGAAACCGTAAACACTGTTGTTGTTTTTTTTTTTTTTTTCTTTTTTTTTTTGAAAGGGTCAGACTTAACGTTAACTGGTTATTCTACTCGCTGCGGATAACCTGACAAACTGCATTCTACTGATGAGTCAAACCGGATGACACAAAGTCCCCGTGATTTACAACAGATTATGCGGCGATATAGACCGGGACGTGTAGAGAATATATTTAAACTTGGTGGGCACAAACGGCTGGCTTTGTCACAAGGGTTTGCCCTCCGTGTGGCACCGCAGCAGGTGTAGACTGAAGTTGCCCTCATTTGATTTACATTTATCCCTCGCACATATCCATCCACAAATGATTTACTTGAGAGACTCCACAGCGCTGTGTCCATAAAGCACATACATGAACAACAGACAATGTAAGTAATATACTGTATTAATGATGTGATATGGGATCCTTTTATTCTATTAAAATTAAAAATTGCATGAAACAAATGATAAAAAAGCTAAACACATGCGCAAAACTTTTAACGTCATTTTACAGCTTGGCAGAATTTATCTTTATATGTTGATGTTTATGTTGAGAAATCTGGTAAGTTACATGGAATACTGTTTGTAAGTGAAAAAAATGTCTAGCCTATGTGGCCAAAGCGAAAAAGCTTAGTCCCAGTTAAGTCTTCTTATAAGTTCAGAATAATATATATAAACAAAAGTTTTAAGTTATGTGCGTGTTAATATTACTTTGTGATATTAGGGTCTATTAGTGCTGAAGATGCTGTGTTGAAGCACTTACCTTTAGGATACAGTCTGAAGCGGTGTATTCGTCCAAATTGTAGTTGTTTGTCTGTTTCTATGCGTAAAACTCCTCTGAGTTATAGAACCGAAAGGGCAGGATCCTCCAGCGAGAAACTGTGCGAGAAACAAAACCATGTTTGCGACTTCTGCGCTGTCAAAAACAACCCTTTTAAAATAGTGAAAGAGCGGGCTACCAGTGCAATATTAATGACCAGAGCCCTGTCAAAGTTATCACTGCACTTTTCTATGTCACATACAATAGACTATCAAACTCCAAATGTTTTTCTTCCCTCCCAACGCAGGGAGCTCCGCGGAAAAATGTAAAAAATGACAATGATCTGAAAACTTCACGGAGTCAAGCGGCATGAAAAAACTCCACTGAAAAGCCTCTAAACAGAAAGAGCGAACTTTAGCTGGAAACTTACCTCTAACTGTGCCTTATACCTCCGTTTACTCAGTGCAAGCTATTGTTCAATTTGAGATAGTTTGTTACAATTTGGCGCCTTGTTGTTTTCCGTAATATTTCTCGGAGGTTTGACAGTATAAGTGGAATGTGAAGTATGACTTTGGTATGAAATCAACGCACTACTCTGGAAAACGGAGGGGGAGGAAAAAAAAAGCGTCCGAGGAGGAGCCATCAGTGAGTGTCAATCAACGGCGCGAGGGGCGGGCCGCGCAGGGGCAGGCCACGCCCACCCCGCGCAGAGAGCCTACAGTGAATGATGTATCTATGGATGAAGCACAATGCCTGGATGTGTATGATCGGACACGCGCAACAGGAAAGTTGGAGGAGGAGAAAAAAAAATGCGCATATGCGGATAGATCCTGTTATTCCTGATACTTGGTTTGGCACAAGATAAAATACAACAAAAATGACAAGGAAGTTAACACATTATCAACACATTTTTATGGTTTAGAATCAGGGGTGCCCAAAGTTCGGCCCTCGAGATGTATTTTATTTGATTAATTTATGACTGTATAGACTGCCAATAGTACCTAAGAACGCCTAAACAGTATCTCCTATACACAAAAGCATTGCAATTAAAAAATATGCGAAGATATATCTGTTTAAATGTGTTTTTTTACATGTGAAACAGTATTGTGTTTGGCCCTTTGCCTGCTAATTTGGCCCTCCGTTACCTAGTTCAACCCTCCATGGAAAAAAAAAAACTTCGGGCACCCCTGCCCTGGTTTAGATATTTTGTTACTTTATTTTGCTCAACCCCAACAACACAACTCGTACAAAAGCAATACCTATTTACAGTACAAAATGCAAAAAAACCCAAAAAAAACCAAAATGACTACCTATTGCCTGGCCTATTAAATGTTATCAAATATGTCTGGTCATGGGTGTGAAAAACTTAAACTCACCAATCAACAGGAGTTATTCTTGTAGTAGTCCTAATTAATCTATGAATGTATTATTGGTGTGTAAAAGAAGACAGACTAATACTGTCTGTGTGAATCGGTGTGAAAGAGCCTTGAAACCACTTGAGACCGAAAAGAGAAGATTCTAAAGGACCATAACAAGGCTTTCCTTTCGAGAATCACAAAGTCAGTGTGTGACCGATGTAAACAGACAGTAACACTAAAGCTAGAGCTAATTAGCCAAGTAAACACTGATGACATGCATGTTTCCAGCCATTTCCCTCCTCCACAGCTCCTTCTATTGGTCAGCAACAGGGGCGCACCAACTGAACGGGCAGCTTTGATTTTTACATCCGTACTGCAGATCTTTACTTTGTGGGAGAATAAAGTCATCTCACACAAAAAGGTAAACGAACTCTTTCCCCAGAATTTTATAGAAGAGTTAACAGCTTCAGGCCTCATTTAATATGAGCAAGTTTGGACAACTGCCTGAGCAGGTTCAGGCAGAATACACACCTCTCTCTCTCTCTCCCTCTCTCTCTCTCTCTTGCTCTCGGGGCCCACGCTTCAAACTGGTTTTTCTCCCGAGGAGCTCCTCTCGACGTGTCACTCTTCGTGAACGGCGTGGGTGTCTCCTAAAACTGGAATCCTTATAGTGTTCTTCTTTGCTATGGCTTAGTATGACTCTGAACACAGAGCACAGTAGTTAAGTGCTTTGGCCTCTTGCACAACAGCACACTGCCCATGTGTTGTGCAGTGAAGGATTAGGGAAGCAGTTACACAAAAGTATGTATGATTTCAAATATTTCACATTTATTGGAGAACATAGAAAGTGTTCACAAAATAAAATAATATTAAAATCAGGCCAAAATGACAAATAGAAAAAGGTACAACTGTTAAACACAAAACAAAGACCGAGAACGTACACCTTTACGTCACCGACACGTCAACACTACTGTTTTTATTACTTTCATTTTTCTGAATTCCTTTTTTGGTTTCACAGCTGACAATGGGAATAAAAAAAAAACAACAATTGCTCAAAATCTTGCAGCACAAATCAGAGGATAATGATGACGGATGAACGCATTATTCACAGGCAAACTTTCCATCGAAACTGGATAAAGCGATGGCGAAGGCCTGCACCGCGCACATGGGATAGTTGTAGTCCAGGGTGAAGATGTCATCAGCTATTCGCCCAAACTGCATCACAATGTAGTCCGCTGAAAAAGCAAGCAAAGATTCAGCCACAAGCTATCGATCATTTAGAACAAAGCTAAAGGTTGGGATCACATGCTATCAAAACGTTCTTAAGAGCCAATAGTTTAATGAGATAAGAAATACTGACTTGCAAAAAGTGTATAAGAAGATCGTCCGAGGCACTCTGCTAAGGATTTTTAAGATTTTTCATAACAGAGTGCCTCGGGTGATCTTCTTTTGACTGCATTTTACGCCTGCAAGTCAGTATTTCTCATCTCATCCATTCCTGGCCACGTCCTGGAAGAGCACCTGTTGTATACACACTGGGACCATGAAGCACTCGCCATGTATTGTACTTTTGAGAGCCGACAGTTTAATATTGAAGTGGAGCAGGTCAGAAATCTATGTTAGAATTGCTCTAATCATGATCGAGCAGACTGACTGGCGTTGTGTCCTCGGGCAAGACATTTCACACACCGCCTGTATGAATGTAGCGTGAGAGGCGCGCAGACGGGCAGTCTCTTCCGTCAGTCTCTTCCGTCAGTCTACACAGCTGCCCTGGGGTAGTAGCTTACCACCGCGGAGCATGAAGTGAATGAATAATGACCACAGTGTGGCGCTTTGAGAAACTTGTGACGCGTAAAGCATAATACAAGTGTAAGACGCAAGTATTATATCTTATTGCTGAAAGTCCTTTCAACTGGACAAGATCAAGCAAATGTTTTTGAATATTGTCACTAATTTTGCTCCCCTTTTATGAGAAATTATTAGGACCTTAGTCTATACAGTATATGCTGATAGAGACGATGTTTGCGGCAGTCTTTGTTTTGAGGATTGTTCCAATAATGACAGAATATTAGCCAAACCAAATCGAGAAATCCCCATTTTGTTGGTAACCATAGAATTCATACCTGCCCTCCACCTCAGTTTTAAACTATAGACCAGGGATCTCCAACCAGTAGCTCGGGAGCCAGCCCTTTCTAAGTAGTTCGCCAAAGGATTTCTACATTTGTTCATGCACGATAAGTGACATTTTTACATGTATACTTTTTCTTTTGAACATTTATTTTTATTTTTATTTAACCATTATTTAACCAGGAAAATCCCATTGAGATCCGCAGATCTCTTTTTCAAGGGAGTCCTGGCCAAGAGGCAATTGCAACACACCCAAAGGCTGTTACAAAAATAAAACAATAAAATTAACATGTTGAATACACTCTCCAAACATTTAGGTAAATAAAGTATAAAGAGGAGCTCAAGTCATTGTGTTAAATAGTGCTGAAATAACATCTTGGTTAGAGGTGAATTCCACATGAGTTGCATAGTTGCACGTGTTTATTCGAAGCATAAGTAGCTCGCTGCCATTTTTGTTACATAAAAGTAGGTCACGGCATAAAAAAGGTTGGAGACCCCTGCTATAGACTGTTTAGAATGTTGTGATATCATGAGAACGAAACATGTCGCCCATACAGTCTATCTGAAATGAGGACATCACATTAGATACTACCATAGCGTTAAATGGGGGTTACTTACCGTCGTTGCTGTGAACTATCTGAAAGTTTTTGATGGAGGCCTGTGTGACGCGCCCGTTAAAGTTGAGCACATGAGACGATGATTCTTCGTTCCAGACCGGAGCCTTGTTGCGGAGCTCTATCAAATTGTCCATCCTTCTGTTTTGATGCCTCATCAACAACCCGTCATAGTCCTGTCAAGAAAACATGGTTAAACACCAAATATAAACATAGTATATATGTATAATGTACTAAATCTATTTAAAATGCATACAACTAAATTACATACACAAGGCTGCACATGAACTTTTTGCTAACTGAGATTTTGCTTATAATTTTTGTCTTAATAAAAGCCTGCGGTTATAAAGGAAATGCTTTGGTTTTATAGAGGGCTCCATCTAACTCAATACCATATACTTGGTTTTTGTTTTCCAACGTAATTTCAAGCAAAACAGCACAAATTCGGGACAACCTCCCATGTTCAGAGCTGCAAATTGTGTATGGCAGGTTTAGACCACAACATAGTTAATTAATTTACATTTAAGATTTAAACACTTGCTAAATTGTTTCCTAGTTTTTTGCATATTTTTACTATTTAATGAGAAATGTGTATTAAAATACTTCATGGAAATGGGACAGGATGTGACATAAGAACAGGTGAAGTTCTTATGTCACAGGCCCTTTCTGAAAATGCTTCCTCCACCCTTTACCTCAGCACTAACTCTTCAATTGCTCGAGCCCGCGAAGGGAAGGTCTCTCCGAAACCGACCGCACAGTGAGGAAAAGTGGCTATAAGCTCCTTAACAGCGAGTCAGCATCGATGCAGGCTTCACAGGTGCGTGTTACACCAGAGAGCGGCCCACAAGCAACAAACACCTTCAGCTCCATTTCATTTAGAGTCCAAGTCAATTTTAACAAGCTCATAAGTTTACATACCCTGGCAGAATGTTTGTTTGTTGGCCATTTTTCAGAGAATATGAATGATGACACAAAAACCTTTTTCTCACCCATGGTAAGTGGTTTGTGTGAAGCCATTTATTGTAAAAAAAATAAAAAAATAAAAAAAAGAAAGAAAGAAAAGCGGTTTACTCTTTTCAAATCATAATGACAACAGAAATTACCCATGTCCCTGATCTAAAGTTCACATATTATGCATCTTGAAACAAACACCACTTTTTTCAGAGTCCTGTATTTCAGACCTAAAAGGTTGTCCTGGCAGCTGCTGCGGATCATGTAAACTTTAGATCAGGGATCTCCAATAAGTAGCTCAGGAGCTACTGGTGGCTCACCAACCCTTTCCAAGTCGCTCGCCAAAGGCTTTCTACATTTCTACATACACTTGATGAGTCACATTTTGGATGCATTTTTGTTGTTCTGAGCAAAATATCTCCAAACATAGCCAAGTATAAAGCAGAAACTACTGTAATGTTCTTTTATTGAGTTGAATGATCATCTTGGCAGTCCTAGAGACATAGTTACACGTGTTTCTTTGAAGTATAAGTCACTCGCTGCAATTTTTGTTACGCAAAAGTAAGCTCGTAAGGTAAACAAGTTTGGAGACCCCTGCTTTAGATCATTAGATCATTTGAGTAGTTTCTGTTCTAATTATGATTTGAAAAGAGTAAACACAGTTCTTTGACAATAAATTACTCAAACAATCACTAACCAGGAGTGAAAAAATGGTTTTGTGTTACCATTTATATTCTCTGAAAAATGGCCAAAAATCAAAATTTCTGACAGGGTATGTAAACTTATGAGCACAACTATACAGTATCTATATATAAAATCTGAATTATATGCTCTCAGGGAAATTTATTTTAAGTAAAATTATCATCAATCAAACTGGTGATGTGTGCGAAATGAGTGGGCTGTGTGGGCACTGGGCACGGTAAAGGGTTACCATAACCCCTAACCCTAACCCTCGTCTGTTCGTAGGGTGAGGGAGAGTGCGTCTGAAAGTCACAGCTCCAAGCACTCATCTGAAGGAACATCTGAAGGAACATATGAAGGTCCCTTCACTGAGGATTTAGTGGAAGTGGGTAGGGGACGGAAGGAGGAATTGGTTTCGGAAAAGGTTCCAGTCTCAGATCTATCCTTCTTCCTATGTCTCGTATAACTTTATATAAAATTGATGCTCCATTTGTGTAAAACTATGATTAAAACTTACCGGCAGCATTATCCTATAATATAAACCTAAGTGTGGCTTGCAACCCAGGGACCCTGTCGCCAAGGAAGGGCAATTACATCCTCAAATAATAATCGCGGCAAAAAAGGCCAGATCCCCCTCGAGTAGAACAAATAAGGAAAATCATTGAGGAGATCAACTCTACGGAGAGATTGACTTTTATTTTGAGACTCAAGTTTCTCCTGAACTGGTCGAAATGGACTAAAGACACTTAAAGTGGTACCCACTTTAGGTTAGTTTTGTTTTGTCTTGTTTAAGGTTTTTGTCCTTTTTTCGTTTTTTGTGTGTTCTTGAAAACTTAAAATTTAATAAAGAGTAAGAAAAAAAAAAGAATAAACAAATGTAATAGACGTACATTTCTGGGCCTGAGGGGAATCCGTTCGTCGTTTTTGTTCATTCCTGGTATAATGATTGTCATTCTTCTGGGGCCTTTGATTCCCAAAACATTTGTCTCCTGCGCCGTGAAAAAAGTTATAGAAGTTATAAAGAGATACACACTTCATATGGAATCTGTGGATTTGTACAGTATGTCGCCACTGTATGACTTACATATGTGATGCCGGCCAACTCTTGCCGCGCATTAGACAGGTCTGGCAGAGCTCTTTCGGGATTCAGGGCATTATCGTACACAGTGAACTTTGTGCCCATCAAATTCGACCTAAAAAAAGGGAAAGTGATTGATGGAAATATTGCAGGCATCGAAGTACAAAAACCATAAGTGACCCTCTTGTACCGTAGCTTCCCGACAAAGTTCTCCCCTCCTCTCGATAGATCCGTCGCGTCAATAGAAATGAGGTAATTAGAAGTAGCACTCTTCTTTCTCTTCCTTCCAGCCATTAAAAAGGTCTACGATAATACAGTTAAAACAGAGATAAATACTGTATAATGTTAACATGGATTTAAAAGAAAACTCTTTATGAATCGAACCTTCTTTTCGTTGTCGAGGTGAAGGTAGTACAGAGGGTAGAGACTCTTGTCCATCCCACGTTGATCCCTGGTCACTCGGCATTTGACGGTGACGCCTTGAGGAGCTGGGTCCAACACGAACTTTTCCAAGTTGTCGAATTCGATCTCAGGTGACGGGGACCGTGCCTACAATTAAAATATAATTATAGACTTTCTTTTTCATTTAAAACATATTTAAGTTTAAAATCCTCATTTAGTACCTTCTTCTTTTTGCCCTTGCCTTTCTTCTTCTTAGATTTCACTTCTTTTTCAGATTCAGAATCATTACTGTCTTCTTCCTTCTTGGCTGTGTTTAAATACAATAGGGTTATTATGTTATTTCAGTACATACAACAGATAGATCTATCTTGTCGTTGTAGTTTGAAAAGAGTAAACGGCTTTTTTGACAATAAATGGCTTCACACAACCACTAACCGCGAGTGAAAAAAGTTGTTAGTGCTATCGTTCATATTCTCTGAGGAATGGAGCAAAACAATCAAACATTCTGCCAGGTTATGGAAGCTTACTGAGATGAATTGATGAGGAACTGTAGATTTAATACTGTGTATCTATTATCAGGGTTTATACAGGTTGCAGCAAGTCAAATTGAATGCTTTTGAATGCCATTTTAATGCCCAAATACTACATTTTTAGTGCCACAGATCGGTGCACATTCAATATAAATTTCCATATTCAATTGAAAATATGATAGAACGGAGAATTTTTCTACAGAAAGTGTATTATTTCTGCCAAAACTGCAGTCTAGACCCTAATTTTTGTATTTTTGACAAACTTCTGCTGTAAAAGTAGTTGAACAATGCCATTATTTTCCAAGAACATTTGATTTAATGCCAGTTTGAATTCAATTGGATGCTTTTTAATGACATCTAAGGCCTTATTTTTGACAAAATTCATTTAATGACTTTTAATGCTTTTTAATGCCCCGCAGAAACCCTGATTATTGATAGGATTCTTTTCTATTTTTTTTTACAGGGAGCTGACTTTTTGGGATTTGTTCACTTCAAAGAACCGTTCAAAAGACTGGTTCATTTTTAGTGTATAAATTTAGTTCTTTATAGTAGTGTTTCCCAACCAGGGGTATGGGGACCCGAGAGGTTAGCAGGGGGTACTTGGAATAGTTTCAGATAAAAATAAGATGAAACAAATTGTATTTTTGAGTATTAAACTTTTAACTGTAAAGAGTGAGATTTTGAGAGTATTTAGCTGTCTTTTACCTGATAAATTGGAGTTTTTGTCGTTCACTTTCAAACTAATCAACAAAACCATCAGAGCAGGGTGTACTCGGAGCATAATTGAAAGGTCCAAGGGGTACATGAGACAAAAAAGGTTGGGAACCACTGCTTTATAGGACAACAGCCACATGAGGCATATAATCAACAGCCACACCTTTTTATTCAAATTATCCCAAATAAATAGTATGCCCATACTGCCTTAGCTATGCCCGATCCGAACAGACCTCGAAAGCAGGATAGGGCCTGGTCAGTACTGGCATGGGAGACCGCCGGGGAATAACAGGAAGCCTGGGTGATTGTAGTGTGTGGGTGAGTGTTGGTGGTGGTCAGAGGGCCGATGGCGTAGATTGGCAGCCTTGCTTCGGTCAGTCCACCCCTGTGGCTACATTAGTAACTTACCACCACCAAGTATGGCGTGAATGAATAATGCCATGTAAAGCGTCTTTGAGTGTCCAGAAAAGCAATAGCCACAATAAATGAAATGAATTGTCCGGTTCGAGCTGTTCACCTTAAAGATCCATTCAAAAGAGCCCATTCACATCATCAGTAACTACTATACCTTTCTTCTTCGTCTTCTTTTCTTTGTCTTTGGCTTTGTCCTTGTCCCCAGAAACATTAAACAAGGATGCACTACCGGCTGTTTTCTTCTTTGATTTGGGCTTCATCTCCTCCTCGCTGTCTTCACTGTCCGATTTGGCAGCTGTGTTACGTGGAAAGATCATTCTTTAGCCATTCGGTGAGCCACAGGCCACGCTAAACAAGACAACGGCGATACAGCCAATCGTAACTAACCTTTTTTCTTGGATTTAGAGTCCTTGTCTCCGTTTATCTGAAATATTGAAGTCGGTTCCTTCTTTTTGTCTTTGTCCTTTGATTTGGACTTTTTCTCTTTGCCATCAGAATCTTTGTCATCTAAAAAAGTGAGTTCAGAATGTTTTCAGACCAATTTTAATCATTCATTGTAACAGTACACTTCACTTTCAGCTGTTTCGCAAATGTATTTAAACAGGCAGTATATTCACGGCTGACGGGGAAAAGGCTGAGGCAGCACATTGTGGAAATACACCGATCTACAGTATATAGTGGGCTCTCGGTGGTTTTGAAGGAGGAGTAACCACAAACACAAGTCGCTGCATGTAGATGTGAAATGGCAAGTGTGAGGTGGAATAAAGGCTGGGTTTAGCTCAAAGGCAAAAGCTACAATTTCAGCACAAAGAACATCAAACCCATCAGAGGTAAATGAAGCAACCTCATGTTTCTATGCGTGTAATATTGTGGCTGCTACAATGAAAAATGTTAGTGTGTATTAAGATTCACAAATATATTATTATTATTATCAAATGTTCAATAATTACTTTTGCCTGATTAACTTGGAGCCTCTTAACACTGGGACTGTCTGGTCTGGCTTTTCAAATATTACCTTTAGATTTGGACTTCTTCTCTTTTCCTGACGATGGGGAGCTGTCTTTTGTCGTCTTTTTCTTTGTTTTCCTCTTAGGTGTGTCTTCGTCATCTTCATCATCGTCTGAGCTTTCTAAATGCAGGTACATACTGGTTAATTGTATATGAAATGTATGGATTAAATGTTTGTTTTTTGGATATTCTTTCCTCTAGAGTTTTATCCCATTTTATTCAGTGTACACAAGAGATGTTTATACCATGTTTTTTGATAGATAGACTGATAGATGCTAAAGAGACATTTATTTTAGTTTTATTCTACTCTAGTATTATTATTACCTGTTTGTTTTACATTTAGTTAATCGGGTTATGTGGAAAAAGTTAACATGGCATTTTCAATTAATCCCACTTTAGATGACTGACCACTACATACTGTGTACTAACAAGGTAATTACTCTAAACTTTCCATGTAATACCAAGATATTTACACTGCTATTAAAGTAATTACTCTGTAATAACATACTTATATCTGATATTGGACGACTACATACTGTGTACTAACAAGGTAACTACAAAATAAGTATGCAATAACCTTCCATGTGCTACCAAGATATTTACACTCCATTTACCGTAATTACTCTGTAATATTAGTTATTTTCAAGTTTGACCATTTTCTATGTTACTTACACTTTAAATAAACTATTATTACGTTGTACTTAAAATGTAGTTACTGGTCAATATCCGATTGTACATAGTATGTAGTGGTAACTATCTTGGTAACACATGGGAAGTACTACTTTGTAGTTACTCTGTTAGTACATAGTATGTAGTGGTCCAAACTAGAACTGTTATTACAGTGTAAATACAGTAATAGGAGTGTAACTATCTTGGTATTACATGGTATGCAGTGGTCAGTAATCTAAAGTGTTACCAAAAAGGGTATTAGCTTATGCAATATTCGTTTCACAAGAAGCCACAAGATATAAATATTGGTAAAACGCAAAAGTCTTCAATCTGACTATTTGCAAGCTCGGCCTAAAACAAAGAATCCAAACAATTTATAAATGTGGAAAAAAAGATCAGCTTTAGTTATGATTTTCCTAATTTATTTCCATTTTAGCATTGTTTTGTTCCTTATTTAGGGTTTTTTTGAAGTCTTATTTGACACCATTATCATCATCATCGTCATCATCATCATCCATCTTTATTTGAGCATTTCTTTTTACAAAAGTAAAATACAACATACAAAGGGAAAAATAAAGAAAAATCATTGCTCAAAGGGAGTAGGCTGAAGCAGAAAGCTTATTTACGCCTACCACAATAATGTGTTGGTTTAATAAAATATCACAATAATATAGTTATCGCAGTATTGCACACCTTTAACGCAATACTTGCAAACTATCACCGTTTTTCTTTTCAATATCGTATAGCATACTAATATATTGCAATGTATGTTCAAAATGAGTAAAGTGCGGCTCTACATTCACTGAATGTTTTTGTGACTTGGCAATGCACATTTTTGTCAAATCTGCCACCCCAGAACAGATGATACAAGCTACATAAATGGGACTTTGATGATTCAGAATGATCTGCAGATGCTGTAATGTGATGTTGGTGCTATGTCCAGTCAAACCCACACACATAGTAACAACTTTGAAACTCCACTCACATAAACACTTTAAAGCACTAAAGCTGTGCATATACTGCGTATATTTGGACTGACCTTTTTTCTTTTTGGGAACACTTTTGCTTTTCTTCTTTGTCTCTTTGTCTTTATCCTTTTCTGCTGATTCTGCCTCTTTTTCCGGCTTCTTTTTCTTCACTTTCTTTCCGTCTGTCAGATTCAGAGCACACAGGCCGTCAGCGCCGTTAGATCATGTTAAACACCATCTGCTCTCTTCTCCGCGTAACAAACAACACACTTTTTTCTGCTGGTGGGTCTTCCTCTTCCTCGTCTTCATGCTTTTTGCTCTTTGATTTTTTAGTCTTCGTTTCGCTACCGTTGAGTTTAGCTTCCTTGGAGTCCTTTGTATCGTCTTTCTTCTTTTTAGTCTTCTGTTATTTGCTGAAGCCATATACATTATGCACGTGAGACATGTTGGGAAATAGTCAACAAAATCATAATTTAACTCACCAATACAAGGCCCAGCGGAAAGGCAAAAAGGCAATGACAAATCACATTAAAGCACCATTAAACAAGATTATTTTGTAGATGAACAGTGCCAGGGAATGTATTAGTTAACAAGGAGCCAAAATCTGCTTACATAAATGCACAAACTACTGTATGTAAAGTAACAACCACAGGAAGCAAGACATGTGTATAGTGTTAGAGGTTTAGATACCGACGACTGGACAAACCAGCCGGTCCTGTGAGCCGGGGTTAATATCGTGGCTGCCTGTCTAGACTCTAGACAGTTTAAGGGTCTGAGCATCTGAACTTTGCACCAACCGCTTCTTACTGTTTTCTCGTGCGTTAGTGGACTTTTCTGATGGTTGTGCTTTGAACAGAATGTGGAGGACTTTATTTTGTGGAAGCGAACGACAATAACATGTCACTTTCCTGAGAACCAGGTCAGTGTGATTGTGGCCAAGTGAAGATAATCCTATTACACACAGTCTTGCATGGACGGACGACTATTTATATCTACAATGCCAAACTGGTCTGCAATATACTGTATACAGGGCTGGCCCAAGAGTCCCTATGCGAAATTATGTCATGGGGCACTTGCAACCACAATTTCATTCCTGAACAATCCATGTTTGTAAATAAAGTAAGGCTACACTGCAAAAAGAAATCGTTTCTTTCTTAAAATTTGTATTTGCTCTTCATTTGAGACACTAATTTCAAGAATTCTGTGGAATGAGGAAAGTTGTTTACTCTTAAATTAAGGGGAAAATATCTAATCACACTGAAAACAGTATTAATTTGATTGAAAGAAGAATGTAATTTAAGTGTAAAAACTTACCTCACTGGCAATATTCGAAGAGTTCATTTGCAAAAACAGATATCTCCGTTTTGAATTTTTTGCAATATAGTTTATTATTGTGCTCTACAGGGGACACCAGTAAAAGTAAAGTTAATAAATTTGATCCATAACAAGTGTCTTCATATTTCTGATTCACTAAAATAGATCTGTCATTAAAAAGCACACCTAGACAAAAGGAAAGTTACAAGCATACGTTGATTTTTGTCAGTGGCACTGTTTTTGCAAATAAACTCTTCATTTTCAACATTTCTTAAAATTAGCTACTGAAATCGAGGACAAATACTAATTTTAAGAACA
Source organism: Lesueurigobius sanzi (assembly GCA_900303255.1). Lineage (NCBI taxonomy): Eukaryota > Metazoa > Chordata > Actinopteri > Gobiiformes > Gobiidae > Lesueurigobius > Lesueurigobius sanzi. The sequence goes on along the minus strand of OMNZ01108751.1, from coordinate 32,104 downwards.
TTTTATGAATTTCTATATTTCTTTTTGCAGTGTACTAGTTATTTTAAGGAGACATTCGACATCTGAGGGACATTTATGAGGCACACAACACCTGTGGTACAAATGTTTGCACTATTGGGGGGGCGATGGTGGTCTCGAGGCCCTACGCAGCTGCATAGTCTGTGTATTAGACTGGGCCGGTTCTGAATATACTGTATGTATATATATATATATATATATATATATATATATATATATATATATACATATACTGTAGTACCATAGTACAATAGACAATAGGGAGGTAACGGGCCATATTAAGTATGAATAGGCTGAGTGAGATGTTTTCCAACCTTTGGTACCATGAGAGGAGGGACTTGGAGGTTAACCCCTCCTTCTGGTTTGCTCTTAAGAGACCCACAAGTGTGCTCAAGTCTTTATTAAGCTGATGACGATCTTTGGACTAAGATCAAAACGTCCAACACTTCAACTACAGAGTACAGATGAAGAATATTTGCCTACTGTAGTACAACATGAGTAGAGAGTGGACATGCAGCACACACCCACTACACATCAGTGTTGTTTAATCACACTTAAGCTTTTTGTAATAATACAGTAAACACTGAATGTGATTGAGGCATGTTATTGCATTATGAAAGCTCTCTCACCAGACAGACCAAGAAAATAAAACGTTTTTCAATTTGATCATGAGCAATTGCTACACTGCAAAAAAGGCTATATCTTCTTTTCAATATTGAGTGTTTGTCAAACAAGGTATTTAGACATATTTTAAAGGTCTTTTAAATGTTTAAAATTAAATATAGATAGTTAAAAATAACTTGTAATGTATTGATAAATAATTTAAATAGTTCTGCTGAGGAAGCACATGGATTGTGGGTGGCTTGGAGGCGACTGGATTACAGCCTTCAATCCGTGATCCATGCTTTCAGGTGCATTGTTAGGCTTCGAGAAAATCCATCAAAATGAAAACATTAGGCTGAGCTCCATCTGTCTGTGACAATCTTTCACAGACGTCATGAAACAATGAGCAAAGTAAACAGCAATAACATTTGCAAAATAAAATAGCCTATGCGTTTTTAGTTTTTAGTCTGGGAGGTAGACGACGAGTAGCACATCGCGTATCCATTTGTCTGATATACAGTAGATATCCAATCAGAATCATTTATTACACAACGAAAACAGTAGATAGCTGGATGGTCAATTTTAGCTAAGGTTTAAGGTCACTGTCCTCACTAGACGGCACGCACTCGATGTGGAATTGGGGCATGAGCTGTTACATGTGGGTCATACTCACACCTGACTTTCGATAAAACAACATTCAGTCTGGGAAATAATCCTCATTTAAAAGCATTACGTGTTATACTTCAGTGGCGGCAGATAGTAGTTGTAGAAAACTGATAAAGGAACAACACAATGCTACAAGAACTACAAAGCATCAAGTTCCACAGTATTTCTAAGTAGCTGAAATGAAATGTTACCTTTTCTGCAGACATGTTGCCTCAGAGCTGTGCAGGTAATATCCCTATGGTCATACAATAAAAAGCGTTCCTCTCTGGGAGACTCTAAGAACGAGAAAGCCCTACACTCACTGCATCTCCATCAGCAGAAAGTTGTTAATAGGATTTATGTGTAAAGCCATCTGCTTTGTGGAGACGCGTCAACTGTTCAGGAGCAGGGAGGGGGCTGTTTATGCGGCCGATTGTGGAGATACAGTTTGACAGTCATTTAGCAAACAGGGAGTTCATATAAAAACGTAGCTCTGAATCAGGGGTAGGCAAGTTCACTCTTTCCAGGGCCAGTATTTTTTCAATAGCCACAACAGCTTCCCCATTTTGACCAAATTTGAATTACTGTTTTGTATTGGTAACATATTTAATAAACAGGGTGGTGCTGAGAGTGCTCCCCATGGAAAATTTCAAAGGAATTGGTTATTTTCTGTGTATTTCTCCAAACATCTGAGGGGCCAGAGGATACTTCATGCTGGAGGGCCTGGAGGATTTAGAACTTACTTGTATCGTCTTCTCTAAAGATGAATCTGAATCTTCGCTGTGCTGAATTCTGGAAGTAAATGATTTTAAATGATGAATGAATGAGTTTATTTTGAACATATAAAGCTGGACACACACTAGAGGATTTTTAGCCAGATTCTTGGTCTGAGGAGGTGTGGCTCAATAAAAACTTTCTCTCATGGCATGATCTGTGGTGGGACTCCTCATGCGTGTGTGTGTGTGTGTGTGTGTGTGTGTGTGTGTGTCCTCATGTCTGTCCTTAAGAGTGTGTGGTCTGTGCACAGATGTTTAGTCTCAAAAGACTTTAAATCCTCTAGTGTGGGGGCACCTTAAGCAACACAAGGCATCAAAACAAAATGCAGCTTAAAGGCTGATACAAATTGATATGAGCAAAAGTAAAATCAAAAACATCTTTTTCTAAGCCAGTTTACAAGTTGACATGTCCAAAATGGAGTGGGAAGAAGTGTAACTTATTCAATCTTTATTAAAGTATAGTATTAATTACTTAAGTATCATTTAATTTGACTTGATTTCTGTAATTAAAATGCAACTCTAAAGCTAATTTGCAACTACCTCTCCTTTTATTTGAACCAATTGCTTACATTGTTTTCATAACCCTGGGAGTACTTGTACCAGAGTTTTGGAGCCACTGACTGAACTGTTCAAAATATGATGATAATGATTAAATGATAACTTATAAGTAATGCTCAATACTTTAAGAGAAGACTTAAAATGTAAACAGTAGAGTGCAACTAATTGAGTGGGCTACAGCAGTGGTTCTCATCTGGTAGTGTCAGGAAGCACAGCAGTTAGTGCTTGTGCTTCACAGCTAGAAGGTCCCGGGTTTGATCCCTGTTCTCCCCATGTCTGCGTAGGTTTCCTCCAGGTGCTCCAGTTTCCCCTACCACTAAAAACATGTACATGATCAGGATGAATGAGAGTGTGTGTGAGTGTGACTGCAAATGTGGGATAACGGATGGAAATTAGCCCAAGGCTTCAATCCAGAGTGGTGTGTTTACATGCATGGTTCTCATGTGTATTTATTAACATGCACTGTCCCAACCAAATAAACAAAAATAAATAAATAAATAAAGCCAAGCCCGAATAACAACTGAACTTAGTTTATAAATAATGTAAAATACTGTGTTTTCCAAAAAATATATAGTTGAATAAATTTTAAATAATCAGATAAAGCTAATGTTATGATCAGAATAACTCATTCTAACAGATTCAGGAACGTTTTTGTGTGTTTTTAGCAGATACATATTTGAAAAATGGGGGACCCACTTTTGTGTCCTGACTTATCAGTTGAGAACCACTTGGTTCCAACCACCAAGTGGTTCCAGCACAGCTCACATACAGTAGGCTTTGGGACATAGTTCAGTCTCGTTCAGCAACATTTTAGGCTGTTCCACTGACACGGATTGGTTTTGCTTTTGTTGTCAATTCACTGGAAAATGGGTGTGGTAAAGAAGTAACCAGTGTAACCTAGTAATCCATTATACAAAGCTATTAGACTGAGTTCTGTGTTCATCAAAACGTACCTCTCTCGTGTCCAGGCCTCTTTCACTGTATGGCTGGGTCTGGGCATGGTTCACTCTTCTGTGTGGGACTTCCGATTGGGTGTCCCATGAGGCCTGGTCTGTGTCCAGCCTGTGAATGCTCTCCGGGATCAGCTCCATGTGCATCCCTGCTACCAACGAGGGTCACATGACCTCAGTATAAGAGGATTTCAAACAAAGCAACAAGTCCCCCTTTGAACTGTGGCACAACCAGGAAGCTATGATCCTTCAAACAGATTACTCTAATCACTCAAACCACACGGAAGAATACACATCATTGTAAGAACTTGAAGGAAGCTAATTAAAGGAACTATATCTGATGACATTTGTTATGCCCTCCTTTGGTATATTGCAAACTCAGATTCACCTAAATATAAAGCATTTTTGTCAATTTCATGAGCTTGCAGGCTACTTTTCTTGCACTTCTGTGACAGTGACTCTCTATTTCAAGTTGTGAAATGTGCTAACTAACTCTACGGAGAAATGGGATTTTAGAAATGTATTAGAAAGTTAGTAATGTGCTTGGATCATAACTATGAATTTCCTTTGCTCGCTCCATCTTTCGTTGTTTGTAATTAAAAAAAAAAAAAAAAACAGATATGGCGCCTTTAAAGAATATAACAAGACATCAAAAGACTGAAATGAGTTAATTTGCAGTGGACTGTGAGCAAGAAATACAAGATGAAAGGCACAGTGGTGTAAGGTAACCAATGACGAACAACTAAAACAAAACATAATGAGCATAAAGAATACATGAAGGTGTCAAAGGGAAAAATAAACATCTAAGCATTATTATTTCAATATCATTTCACCTACTTTGATGTATTTCATAATTTGGGCTTATTGACATGGGCAAGACAAAAACAAAAGAGTCGGAAGAGAACGTAGGGAGGTACAAAATTGTAGTCATAATGAAATAAATATACAGATGCCAAATCTAATTAAATTCAATTATGAGTTCAAAGGCACAAGACCAGCCTTTCCAAGAAGCCTCATGGTTGGTGTCACTCATTGGGCTTCGCTATGACGATTCCAGTAAATGAATGTGAATAGATTCTTAGTTCACACTTTGTCCACCAGATGCTGCTGTTCCCTAAGCGACAATGGCTTTGGTTCAGGATTGAGGTGGGAGGACATGAACCTATTAGTTTAGGGCGACCACCTGTCTGTCCCTCAGCCGTTTAGACCTTTGTCCCCCCTCCCACCTGTTTAGATAATGTCCCACTTGGTCAATAAAGTTAGATTTACATAGAGAATGATAAACGAGCCACCAGTGTTTCCCAGTTTTCAGAGTCATTAAATCAATTCAAGCCAAAATGAAGGCCTTCACTAAAAAGTCACTAAAAAGTTCTTTCCAGTTGGCGTTAAATACAAATTACTTGATCTTTTATGGCATGAACTCATTAAAAAATTGCAAAAAAGTATAGTCCAAAGCACATGTTTTGATGACATTTTCAGTATTTGTCCAATTTGTCAAATACTACATAATTGCCGTCGGCTTAATCTAAACGTTTCCAAATTTTAAGAAATGATCAATACAAAAAAAAGAAAAAAATGTGAATAATTATGTGGCATTTAAAAACCTTAATTTTGCAACATGTCCTAACTTTCTGGATTAGAATTTTTGTGACCTACTGTTTTCTTTCACGTGACATCACAATATTCTAAAGAGACTATAGTTCAACATTGAGGTGAGAGTCAACAGAAAACTCTGTGCGAAGGTAATTGTCAAAATGCAGAATTTTTTCTTCGTTTATTGCTAATTTTTGACTAATTCCTGGGCTAATCCACATGAAACAAAAACTGTCACAAAGTTCAATGTCTTCTCTGTCAGCAGATATCAGCTAGGTGTAATTATGTTCCCATAAAAGGTGTCCAAAAGTGGAGACAATATTTTAAAGCATCTGCATGATTTTGGCCAGTAGGAAGGACTTGCAGCCATAAGCAGCCTTAACCATTCACTATCAAATAATGATCAGGGAAAACATTTGGACATTTTCTTTTGGGAAATGTCTTTCAAAAATGGCTTCTCTCCCGTACAGTTGTAAAGTATGGACACAGTATCAAAGGAAACACACATCACATGACTTGTCCCACTTTCACCCTATTTACGTTTCTGTTGTGAGATTATATAAAAATAATACACATATAATAACAAATCTGATAAAATTAAAAATAAAAGATTTAAAAAACAACTTTGTTTATAAGCTACTCATTGGCAATCACATATACTATAGTAATGTTTAAGGTTTTTGGTGAGTGAAATGTAGTTTTACAGTGGACTTCTTTGATTTTACTGCATCACTTACCTTCTATAAAAGTGTCCAATGACAGACAGGCATCATGCAGTGTTCCCACTCTTTACTTCAAATTATTTTCCAGGTTATTTCCAGGATTTTCCATGGCCTCTAAAAGTGCAGAAATACATAAAAACATTGTGATTAGGCATTTCACTGTCCTCTCTGCCCTCATCACTCACCCCTCGGGATGCAATCTAATAAAGGCTAGAAGACATTCGAGGTTAGACATGTCTTTCTTGAGAACATAGTAAAATGGAGGGTTCGGGAGTTCTCCCCTGGGAAAATTTTGAAATAGAAGATACTTTTTCCGGTTTTCTGGACCTAGTCTTTAGAGCTATTATCGGGCCCAAAAAAATCAAGCCAGATCTGAGCCCGCGAGCCTAAACCCCGAACCCACCCGTGTCTGAGCAATTAACTTGAATAACAGGCCCAAGCCTGAATTAAACCCAACGGCTCTTTTGACGGCATTAAAGCCCAGCCAGATGAGAGGCGGTGCGCGAAAGCGCGAAAATCACACAAATTTCGGGACGGGTTTGGGTCGGGTTCGGGCATAAAATCTTACGTCTACTAGTCTTTAGTCTCGTGTGGTGAGAAAAGTATCGCTTACATTTGTTTTAAACAGAAAAGCAAAGGGAGGAGAAATATATTTTTCAGGACATTTTACTTTTTTATAATTTGTAAAGAGGGGGGGGGGTCCGCACAGCCAGTAGCTCCCAGAGAGTTGTTTTATTGCTCGCATATTTGTGCTTTTTGATCCGGCATGCCAACTTTCATGACTGGGATGTGCATGTTTTTCTTTTTGATCATTTCCCATGTGTCTTCCATGACTTGAAAAAAGGTTTTTTCCAGGTTTTCAAGGTTTTCCAGGTAGAGTGGGAACCCTGTCATGGCATCAGGAAGTACTGAGAATGGCGGCAGGATGGCCTTCAAACTCTGCAGCAGCTACTAAATGGCCGGCAGGACCTAAAAGACACACAGAAAACACAGTGTTTCTCACCACACTCCAGTGCGTTTAGACGACAGTGATACTTTATTACTGTGAGCAAGACAGAAAACATTTGTGAAGCAATAAGAAGCAGCACAAGAGAGTTTAACAGAGAGGCAGTAAAAGCAGCCCTTTCTATACCAACAACTGTAACAACAAGCCCGGATGAAATGAAAACACATCAATCACAGTTACGGTGAAATGGGGACTATTCAGAGCAGTTGTGCAAACACTAAACCAGAAGAATTATGGGTAATGCATAAAGGCAGTGTGCTCAGTGGCAAAGGTCTGTGGGGAGGACGGGTAAGGGGTCCGATAATGACAATGGTATTTTAAGCTAGTTTGGACATAAGCTCCATAGATTTGTTGCAGACAGTATAGAGGCACATGGTGAGGACTTGAACTCAGTGGCATAAGCTTGTGTGAATGATTAAGCCATTGGCTGCACAAACACAACAAGGGGACACAACAAGAAAATCAGGTTCACGTGAATACATGACCGAACAAGGGAATCTTACAGAGGGACACTGTAGATAATGTACAGTACATATGTCTGACGTATAGGCTACAGTTGCTTATAAAGGATGGCCAATACCACTCATTTGCTGTACTCGTATTGCCAATGTCTAAATCGTATATTGTCCAGTGATAAATCCAGAATGCAAACCACACACAGAGGACTTAGGTAGGTGTCAAAGAATTTGACAATTCAACTCCTTTAATTGTCATATCATTCATCATTCATTCATTCGTCTTTTTATTTGAGCATCTGAAGTACAACATAGAAGTACAGATCAGCAAGGTAAGCAGTATATACTGTATACAGAGCATACAGTATAGCTGTATAGCTTTTCTTCTCTTAGGAGCGTTGTATTGGTATTGACCTATAAAGTTAGAACATACAGGACAATGAAGGCCAGTATCAGGCCACATGCTGTAAATGTGAGAACGCCTCAAAGCTTCTGTCATTGTCTGTAATACTTTGTTCTATGTACAAACAACAATGCATCCGCGCCACAGAACCTGATAGCACGAGGCAAAGCCGCTGAGGAATCAAACAAGACCCATTCATTTGAGTTCAAACAAGCTAATTATGGAGAGTTTACAAACAACGTGATATGACTAACACTGACAATAGATTTGCACTATTCTAGACACTAGAACTGAAATACTGTATGTTTGCTCATTTCTGCATAGTGTAAGTTGTACCACAGTTGTATTACCATTTTAGTATTTTTTTTAAGTAAATATAATGTCTGGTTTGGAATAATAAATATATAAATCAATAAAATGACTTTACAGTTATGTCATATTTGTAGAAGGGCATATACTGTATATATACTGTATATAGGTCAAATACTGTCTGCCACAAAGGCAATGCAGGAAAACATAATGGATTTCATACTGAATACAGAGAGGAAATTAAGAGTTATTAATTATCTGCATGTATTGCTTCTTTAACCTATTTTATTTTAGTCACAGCTCCAAAATGACTGCAGTCACAGAGGCAAGTATAGAGGAAACAGTGCAGCAGCCAGTATTTCCTATTCTCTGAGAACAGCTCCTCCATTCACACGGATGAACAGATGTCTGAGCGACCTGCTGCCAGCGGGACAGCCCTGAGAGCGGTCACTGCTCTGCGCTTAGAGCGAGCCACAAGAGCCTGCAGTCCCGCGTGGACTTGTCCCACCGTTTTCTTTCAGAGAGGCAGTGCTCTTTTGAACCAGTGCCAATGGAGGCTGGCCCAAGCTTTTGCAGCTGAACTTTTATAAGCCGTGTGTTTGTGAGCGAGGAGAAAGACAACGCTTTGCATAGTCAGAAACTCTCCTCGGGCATTGTGTTTTGATATCTCAGAAGTTCCCAGGACTGAAGTTTTGTGTCATGAGTGACTGAAGAACCTGTGAAGCACAGTTGAGCATGCGAGGGGAAAGGATTTACTGTATATGCAAGGGAACTATTGCTTAGAAAGAGAAGGAACAGTGACGTCACACACAGAGCTGCCTCGGCGAATGCCTGAGAAGACACGCTGATAAGTTTATTGCGATGAAAGCTATTTTGGACTGTAATCTGGAATTGCATCAAAGCTTTGTTTTGTGGAAATGGTTTTGGAGGAATATTCAGCTGGGCTCACTCACTGAGAACGGCAGCTTCCCTGTCATATTTAGTTTCACGTGCTCTATTGTGGAAAGCAGCCCGAAATTTATGGACATTCATCTGTGTGCTGTAAATGTTTGCTAGTATTTACAACCGCAACCACAGAAGTCGCAGCCTTAGTGGCACAACAACTGAATACAATAAACTCAGGCAGGTGCGGAACGGCTAAAGACGCCCAGAGTGACTACGGAAAATGAGAACAGTGAGGCATGTACTACCTGGGACTGATGCCAAATGCTGACAAAAGACTTTACTGCACAGCTCTGAGAGGAGCCTTTAACTCATTTGCCGGAGGAATATCTGGCACTAAGCTGTTGGGCCAACGCTAAATAAATCTGCCAAACTGTTAAGGGTTGTACAGTAAGTATGCATTTCTGACTACTGCACATAAGCTTTCCGACTTGTGGCTTTAGCCTTTTCCAGTCAGAGTATTCAGGTAGAATGTAGTTGGTTGGCGGATTGAACTCGATTCAAACTGCTTCAGAAAATTGCTGGACTGAGGGCGCCATGATCAACAGCATTTATGTGCCTTTCCCACGGCCCCAAATAAAGCTGCAATTTGACTGTGGAAGCATGAGCAGAAGTTACTGCCTGGCTGTGCCCCGTCTCCTGTTGTCGTCTGTCCTCTTGGCAGCGCGCTGAAAGTGGGCAGGGACAGAGGAGGGCACGGCCGCCGCGGAGCCCCTACCCATGTTCGAGTGGGGCTTCATGCTGATTCACTTCTGAGCCTTTCTTCTCTGGTCTTGCAGGCGAAGGAAAGGGATAGGGAACTGCCTCCTTGGGTCTACTGTAACCCGCCTTTTTTATCCGCTGCAACCATGGCCTCATTTTCCATGGGTGAACAGTGGCCTGACCTGTTCAAAAATATTCATCCAGGTATTTAATGGTTTTTAATTTGCTTCTGTTTAAGTTATTAACATCTTCTGATCTATCTCTCCTTTTATACTGACTTTTCTGCTCACCATTTTGCCTTTTTTCTTTCCTCTGTGCACACGTCTGCATTGTTTCAACCAAACACGATGCCTTTCGCTCCGTGGTACATTGACAAAAACAGGTTTATGGATAATAATAAAACAAAACTGATCCGGCGATGAACTAAAGATGAGCTGCAAAAAATTGGCAAAAGTTTGACTAAATGTACAAAGTTCTTTTACATGGGGCAAACCGAGGTGAGGCCTGATCTCGGATATGAAGCAGTACACGATTATCGAAAGGTATCGGCAAGCTCAACATTTACGAAAGCGTTCTTGACAAAGGAAATAGTATAGAAAAGTATATTTGGCTCGACCTCAACTGGGATTGTAGATCGAATGTTGCGTGGTTCAGCACCAGAGGCGAGAAATTGAGGCAACCTCACATTTTCTAAAGCCATGCCGCAGCAAATGGGTGACCACAAAATGAAAGACTGCCATGAAAATAATAGTGATTTTGCGATAAGTGTGTGACTTTCCAATATGAAAGTTATAAATTTAGAGCTGCTTTTTGATATGAAGGGGCTTGTATGATATAACTGCAATCTTCCTTTATTGTTTCCTTATGAGTGCTAAATAAAGCTCACAACAGAATATATTAGTATTTGCATTGACATAATAGCTGCCGTTCAGATTGCTTTAAGTTGTGTAAACGTTTAGCCGGGCGCCACACACTGTGAAATTGTGTGGTTTGGTCGGTACAACAGTTGACTCAGCTTTTGGTCGTTTCTTTGGTGGTACGTGCAGACAGCTCGTGGCATACTGTACACACCAACCGGAGGAAGGGTGAATCCAGCGGAAGAATGGCCGTCCAGCGTTTCCTCCACCCACCCCCTCTCTCCTCACATGAACCCACTGTGCGGCCTGATGACATGTTGTTTGGAAAGATATATCCTCCGCTATTTGCGTGTGTCTCCTCCTCCCCATAGTTAAGAGTCACTCTGCGGTTACAGGATCAAAGTCTGCATTTTTGCATGCTGCTTTTATCTGAGAATAAGGCATACACACATCCAGCGCTTCCTGTTTGTTAGCGCGATGATTCATAGGTTATAAACAGACACTTTGCAGGTTATAGGTTGTAAATCAATTCACAGTTTAAGTACCTATGTATGAAATAAACCAGACATACAATGTTTGGTATGTTGCCTGATACACGAACAAGTCGGAAAAGGATGACTCCATGAATGAAGGCTAAATCAGAATCAGAATCAAAATCAGAATAGAATTTATTGTCATTGTCAATGAAGGTTTCACACACCAGGAATTTTCTTCGGTGTACTTGTGCAACATGACAATAAACTTGTAATAATGATAAATATAAAAAAAATATATATATCATATAACTATGGTGGAAAAAAAGGTATAAAAAAAAACTATAAGGCATGCATAAAAATAGAATAAAACAAAAAAATAAAATAAAATAGCAATTTAACACAAGATGAGACAGCAGCATAAATGGTAAATTGCGAAGAATGTTAAGAAGGGAAAAATATTGCATATTTTATATATGCTATATCTTGTACATGTGAAATAACTTACTGAAGAACACGCTTTCATTTCAATATGTGTGTGTGTGTGTGTGTGTGTGTGTGTGTGTGTGTGTGTGTGTGTGTTTGATTTTACCAAGTGCAGTCCAAATTATAACCAATAGGGGCCAAGATTACAGTATCCACAAAACTCCACAAAACAAATTTTAAATAAACAATTGAAATTTTCATTCTGCAACTACACAGCCAGGCTCCAGAATAAGGGAAGCTTTTGTGCCTCGAAAAGTAACAGCAATCACGTGTGGCCAGTACAGTTGAATTAAACTCTGCATCCCAATGTTTAATAAACAGATCACAAAGCTGACCACTGCCTCAGCATATGGCTGAAGTCTGCTCACGAGACAATGAGTCTTTCTTTAACATGAGCCTGTGGTCCGAGCGTGTGTGCCACCTTACGGCGTGCTATCGCAGCCCTCTATATGACATGGCACTGTCTCATTGCGCCGCCGCCAAAACTCTCCTCCCCCATCACTGCTGGCTTTCTGTCATACCCCCCTTTTGTCTCATTAAGACTCAGCCTGGCACAAAAACAATGCCCATTCCTTGGCACCAAATGTTGGAAAGAGACGCAACCTCGGACCTCATAGTGGTCCTGGTTTTCTGCGGATCGTCGTGGACCTCTGCCAACGTGTCATGGGTATATTTGTTTGTTTGTTTCGTAAATTGCTTGGTGGCTGGGCATTTATAACCACTAATATTTTTATTGTCTAGGGAGGAGTAACAAAAGACGAGCTAATAGCAGCATATCTAGCTAATGCCTGATCCTGTTAGAATTTAGTGGTCAATTGTTATTGATACGTTTTTACCCCAATGTGTAGTCCTCTGGCCGCAAAGTGGTTTTGCTTACATCTTGACATAACAAAATAGCAAACTTACTCATACAAACATACACAGCTCAGCCATTATTGTCCAATTATGCCGACTTAAACAATGCTTAAACGTTCAGCTACATTCCTGTTTAGATGATGTTATGCTTTACACAGGTTTGTCAGATGCTGAAACATGCTTGATTCACAGAAAAGAGTATGATATTGAGATTATGAAATGATGAGCAGACACTTTTCCCCATTTATTAGGGCTTGGAACCTGCCAGAAGACTTGAGTGCCTCTGCTTGGATCAGTGATGATGCCGTTTACCATCTAATTATTTCAACAATCATTTCAACAGCTCTGACTCTGATGCCCTGCGCATGTATCTCCACTGAGCATGGCGAGCACCACAGACACACTCCGTGCCAAAACATTTCAATCACCGCCGGCACTAATTAGACTAAAGAGGAATTCAAAATGTAATGAACTGCCCTGCATCTTTTCAGCCACCACGGTTCACATGCTAATTTATGCAAAGAGTGCAAGCTTGACCATAACACTGTCTGTGCTCAGTCAGCTCTGCCGCTTGTTGGCTTCTGTGTCCAGACAGTGCAGCTTGTCCCAGACTGTAGCTGGCATCGTAAAGATGCTTCTCCTGCCAATGGACTTGAAGTGGCTTTCACCCGAAACAAAGACGGCACTTTCCTCCCGTCAGCTTTTTATAGTATATAGACTAAAACTCAGACACATTCAGCTGCAATAATACATGCTCTCGACATGCTCCACTCTAAAGCTGGAGCATATGGATTCAGAGTGGGCAGCGAAAATCAACATAAACTGTTGCTTCTGTGTGAAATGGTTGATGCTTATTCTAAATGAGAGACCACTGTCCAAAAGATTGTTTGTGCCTGCTTGATTGATCTATTGGTGTGTCACTAAAATCAGTTATTTAATACTGTATGTCATTTCCAAAAAGGCTACAGTCCCTTGAAACCATGTCTGGCACAAACTCAGTCAAAATGAAAACACAACTAATAACTAACAATTTCAAACCTACAATCAAGTCCAAGTCCAGACACTTTACATCTATCTCATCTGTATCACATTCTCAAAAACATATAAACTGACACAATCTAGCAAATTCAGTGGTTGGACCAGTAGGCCTTTCTTGAATGAGTGCCTTACTGTCTTATTTGTTTTCTGCAGATGGATCCCTGTGTTCCCTGTCCCAGTCTTGCTGCTGTCCTTAAGGTTGAGGTAGTAGATTGAATAGTTGTGGGGATTGTGTCCTCCTTCTGAGTTAACTATACAATCTACTGTCTTCCCTAAAGAGGCAGGTTCAACTACAGCCTGAGAGTCGTGGAAAACAAGTTAATATGGAACCTACAGCAGAACTATTATTACAGCTTGGAGTTGAGCCTAGCAAGGTGAGGTAGTAGGTTGTATAGTTTGTAGGATGGAGTTAGTCCTACTCAGGCGATGACTATACAGTCTATTACCTTCCTTGAAAGGTACAATGAGACACAAGCTCACTCACTGTTGACAATTCACTGCACCTTTATGCCATCCTGTGGCCGATGCCACACATAGCACTGCTGCTGTATTGGAACAGTGTAAAACAGATTCTGTCATTTGAGTGGCATTTATCATTATAGTTAGTCATTTTTGTCATAACGATGTTTTACGACGCATATTGTGTTTTTCTTTTTGTTTTCATTAGTAAAAATAAGAAATAAAAATAAAAGTGTGATCAAAGTATTGCCACGCATGGTACAAACTTTTTATTGCCATTTCAATAGTAGAGCTACAAGGAGTTTTGAGGGGAAAAAATTAAATACTGTGTTTGCAATGTCCGATCTCGGCAGACCTCAGAAGCTAAGCAGGGTATAGGTAAGTTTTTGTGCTGTATAGGGTATGTACTGGGATGGGAGACCGCCGGGTAAAGGCCAGAAAGCCTGGGTGAATGTAGTGTGTGTGGGTCAAAGGAGCCGATGGCGCAGATAAGCAGCCTCACCTCCGTCAGTCTACCCCTGGGCAGCTGTGGCTACGATAGTAGCTTACCTCCACCAAGTACGGAGTGAATGAATAATGCCATGTAAAGCGTCTTTGAGTGTCATTGAGCAATACATAAAACCAATGCATTATTAGAATTATTATTATTATTATTATTAAAACTGAAAAAGCTATAAAACCCCAAAAACATATTTAGTTTAATTTCTGAATGTGTTCATGAGTGTGGGAGATTTAATGTTGTGATTGTAGAATGTGAATGATTGTAGTATGTGTATTTGTCCAAGAAAAAACAAAAACATTTCAAAACTACAAATCACAAGATCCACTATCATGGTATATTTTCCCACTTTTTTGCCATTAGTAAAAAAAAAAAAAAATATTGCTATTATATACAATAGTGAAAAGTAAAGTCCAAGTCAAGTAAAGCATATAAATAGAGGTACTTTCTAATCTACAGAGTGCCCTTTTCATATGGAACTTGAAGCTGAACAGAAACATTCAAGAAGTGAAATGAAAGTTGGTGTGAAGCTTTTACAAAGAGGAAGTTACACTTTTCAGCAGAGCAGAGGTCACACCAACACATCCAGGCAGACAATACAGTTGAGTGAATATGCATGTAGATGCAAGATTCTTGCCAGTTTCTGAATTACCTTGTTTGTCATTGTTTCCAGGTGCATTCAGCAGTTAGAATACAGCTACGTAGTTTTGCATTAATAATAACATGAATGGCAGTAAAGTAAAGGAATATACGGCACAAACACTTATCTCATATTATAGCTTTGATGGTGACAGAAGTTTTTGTGATGTGCATATTATTAGCAGCGCTTTAATGCAAAACTAAGTAGCTGTAGGCTGGAGTTTGTCCTACCTTCTTGTATTCTAACTGCCAATTCCACCTAAAAACCATGGCAACCAAGGTAATTCAGAAAATGGCAATTAGGTTAGTCGCTTTCATCCATTGACTGGCTGTTCTCCGGTCCTTGGTTTTCATTTCCATAAGATATGTACTTCCTCCAAAGTTTCAAGTAAGCCACTCTGATTTTTGGCACTTTAAAGGCATACACAATTGGATTGACAGCCGAGTTTGCGTGCGAGAGTACAATGCCAATGTAGAAAGCTACCACAGGCACCAGGGTCACCCCGCCAAAGTAAGCAATGCAGTTCATAATGTGGAGTGGCAGCCAGGACAGAGCAAACAAGAGTAAGACCAAAAAGAGAGAAGCTGCAAGTTGTCTCTCTTTCGTCATGTAGAGCTGGGATTGTGTCTGGACTACATTTCCCGGCTTCTCCCTCAGGTTTCTATGAATGGTCCAAAATATTTTGACATACAGGATGACCATCACCAGTAGAGGTATCAGGGTGCAAAGGAAGAAGTTAAAAAAAACCAGGTAAGACATGGGGATGACGGCGATGAACTGGCAGAGAATAGTGGAGTTGTCCGAGTGGGCCAGAGTTTCTCGATTGTACCATCCGAACATAGGGGCAAAGCTGAGAGGGAACGCAAGAAACCAGCATCCAGCGACCGCCAACCAGCAGTGTCTCCGAGTCACTGTCCGTTTGTATCTTAAAAAATAAAAACATTATTATAGTATTTGAGCTAAGATAAAACTTTGTTGCTATAAAAAAATAACCTAGGGCCAAAAGCAGAGACAAGTCAGCCTAGTTGACAAAAAAATGCTATGATCTATCCAGCTGTTATTACACACAAAACATAGACAAGATGCATACGCCCAGAGAGTAAGTAAAGCCAAATCAGTCTAAACAACTTAGTTCTAAACAAGTTAGTTCAACTTTAGGTCATTGTGGGATAGAATGTGGCATTTTACATAAAATGAATTGTACAAAAGAACATTTTGAGGTCCTTTATAATGGTACAGTTGTGGCCAAAGGTATACATACAGTATGTAAACTTATACATTTCATAGAACATGAATGATAACACAAAAACCTTTATTCCACTCATGGTTAGTGGTTGTGCAAAACCATTTATTGTCAAAGTTTACACTTTTCATCTAGAAAGTAGCCAAATGTCCCCGATCAAATGTTTACATATTGTGCATCTTGAAACAAACATTTTTTTCAGAGAGCTGTTTTCCCTGGCAGTTGTTGAAGGACATTTTGTGTAGTTACTGTTTCATTATGATTTCAAAAGAGTAAACTCAGTTCTTTGACGATAAATGGCTTCGCACAACCACTAACCATGAGTGGAAAAAATAGTTTTGTGTTATCATTCATATTGTATGAAACATGGCCAAAAGACTAAAAGGGTATGCAAACTTTTGGCCACAACTGTATATTTAGCCAGAATTCTGTACCTGCACCATTATAAATCAACGCTACAAGTTAAAAATAAAAATTACATCTAAAATCTAGCTATTATATTCACAAATGTATTTTTTAAAACTAAAAAATGAAAATAAAGTTACCTGATGGGGGTGTAGACCCTCAGGAATCTGTCCAAAGCTATAGCTGTGAGGCTGAGCACAGAGACCAGCATGAGGAGGATGACTGCACAGGAGATGAAGAGGCACATGTTGAAGGATGTTCTGACTCGCCCGTCC
>OMNZ01108751.1:4928-15172 GCA_900303255.1 Lesueurigobius sanzi | reverse complement strand
AGCCCACTGAGGAGGAAAGCACAATAATGGGGAAAAGATTGGAAACATTTGTACATGAGCTGGTCAAGTGTTTGATAAATTGGATTAAATCGTATATGCAGTAACAAGGATTCATGCATTTGCTGCATTCAATTTGGACTTAAGATGTCGCAATAAATGAATAGCATTGAGTTTCTTGGCTTTTTTTGTGTCCGTCTGCAGTATGTTCCTGTGTGACCATTTTGATGCTTGGACTAAAAAAGTAAATAAATCTGTGATACGTATTCCATTACAAACAAACCACATTTTTATTTAAATTGATCAGGTATGAGCATGCAAGAATAGAAACAAAACACTGAATGATACATGACTACAAATATAGTTTTTAATCAGGGGGGGCATGTACTTTCTTGGCTATTGAAGGTACAGTTGTGGCCAAAGGTTTACATACCCTTAGAATGTGAATGATAACACAAAAATCTTTTGTTCCACTGAAATACAACAGGACTCTCTTCAATTCAAGATGGCGCCGCGGACAGTTGCCTTGGTGCTATGCTGCTGTCTCATCTTGTGTTAAATTCTATTCTGATTCTGATTCTCTGACAATATTGGACTCTGGGGAAAAAAAATTGGAAAATGATGTTTCAAGATGCACAATATGTCAACTTTTGATCAGGGAATTCACAACGGTATGTGTCAAACAATACCCCAAACATCTGTGTAGGTTCTCAGTTATACAGGAGTTGTCCATCGTAGGCAAAGATTCTTCATACTTCATCTGTACTCTGTAGTTGAAGTATCGGACGTTTCGATCTTAGTCACTGATCACAACTTGATTCCATTGGGAAGTGTCAACAGCAGGTAATGAGCCCTATTAACTATGAATAGGCTAAGATGTTTTCCAGCATTTAGTGCCAAGAGAGGAGGGACTTAGAGGTTAACTCCTTCTGGTTTGCTGTTAAGAGACCCACAAACGTGTCTTTTTTCGCTGAGGACGTCCGACACTTCAACTACAGAATACAGATGAAGACTGAAGAATCTTTGCCTACAATACCCCAAACACACTTTATTTGAGACTGGACAGTCAATGTCAGTCATTACTCCAATCAGGAACAATAAAAGCAAACTTTCAAAATTAACAATAAGTATAAAAGTAGCACATCTGAATCATTTTGGGCATTTGTATCCTCACACACTTGTAACATTACCTGTAGCATTGTTGTCTATGCTCTGACTGCTCTGGCCATAAGTTGAACGTGTTTTCTTTTTATCTGAATCACATTTTGGCCAAAGATTCATGCATGCTTCTCTTATTTTGGGGATTTTTAACGCATAGACTATAGGGTTCACGGCTGAGTTGGCATGCAAGAGCAGGACACCCACGTGGAAAGCAAGTTGTGGCACATAGCTTGGTGAACCAAAGTACACAATAGCGTCCATGATGTGCAGCGGTAACCAAGACACACCAAACAGGACAATGACCAAAAGGAGTGAAGAGGCGAGTTGTTTCTCTTTCTTTAAGTAGCTTTGGGAGTGCTGCCTCGTGGAGATGCCTGGTTTACATTTAAGACTGCCTCGAATGATGGAAAAAACGGCAAAGTACAAGACGCCCATCAATATCAGAGGAGTGAGATTGCAGAGCATGAAACTGATGTAGAACAAGTAGGACATGGGGATGACGGTTATGAACTGGCAGAGAATCATGGAGTTGTCTGAATGGGCCAGCATTTCTTGGTTGTACCATCCGAACATAGGGGCAAAGCTGAGAGGGAACGCGAGAAGCCAGCATCCAGCAGCCGCCAACCAGGAGTGTGTCCGGGTCACTGTCTGCTTGTACCTAAGAACATGTAAAAGATTTGACACAGATTTGAGAATGATTGAATAACTGGCTAGTGTTAAATAATTGAAGATAGAGCAACAATAGGCAAATGTATTATTATCAATAAATGTATTATTGATATAACTGAAGGCTTTTTCAGTTAGCTAATTAATATGAACATAGTGATGGTGCATTTATCTTTCGAACGGTTCTCTTTTCAACTTAGGTAGCATGGGGAAATACTGTATGTAAAGTAGCACAAATTGACAATGGGTTGGTAATGCTTAGAGTGGAAGAAATAAAAATTTAAATAGAACTAAAGACTGGAACAAGTGATAGAATATTCTAAAATCTGAACTTGGGTGTGAATTTGCACGGAAAGTGAGTAAGACTAGCCCATGGAAAGTACCTTTCCTCAGCAGAGACGGACTGCAGGGGGATGTGGCAAACAAGTATCAATACTGTGGGCGTATGTGTTATATGAAACTATGTTCAATGATTTAGGTGTTAAAATTAAAATATGGGCACATATGTTTTGTTTTCAACTTTTGTATGTTGTATGTATGATGATCAATCAAACAATTTATTTTTGTAACGCCCAATATCACAACAGGAGTCGTCTCAGAGGTCGGTATGACAAAAACAAATCAATATCAGACATCAAGAATGATCAAAATAAGTCACACACAAATTAATGTCACATGAATGAAATGACAAGCAGATGTAATGTCCAGTAAATAAGTAAATCAGACATAACAAGCTCAGAGTATCCCACATCCTTGACCTTCCTCCACAGCGAGGAACAACCCTTAAAACCACTAAAACTAACACAGAGGCATTGTTACCTGATGGGGGTGTAGACCCTCAGGAATCTGTCCACGGCTATAGCTGTGAGGATGAGCACAGAGACCAGCGTGAGGAGGATGACTGCACAGGAGATGAAGAGGCACATGTTGAAGGATGTTCTGACTCGCCCGTCCACCAGCACGGCCAGAGGAATGGCCACAGCCCCCACCAGAGCATCGGCCACAGACAGGGACAGCAACAGGCAGTAGGTGGGCTGCTGCTGGAGCTGGCTACTGCTCCACAGGGCCACCATCACCAGCAAGTTCCCCACACAGCAGCTCACTGCTATCAGCACCTCCATCATAGTGTAGACCAACTGACCTGTATCCATCTCACAGACTGAGGCCAAGTGTTGTGAAGCTCTTCAGCAAATAAAGTCACTTCCTATTGTTGAACCTTTCATGCATGTGGGTTTCCTGTGTCTATTAATAAACAGAATCAGAGTAGTCTTTATTGCCATTGTCAGAATCAGAATATAATTTATTGCCATTGTCAATCAAGGTTTCACAGACTAGGAATTTTCTTCGGTGTACTCGTGCAACATGAAACATAAACTTGTAATAGTGATAAATAATAAACTATGGGGGAAAAAGGATAGCCTATAAAAAAAATATATAACTATAAAGCATTCATAAAAATAGAATAAGAGAAAAATCTAATAAAATAGTCATCTAACCCAATACGAGACAGCAGTATAAATGGTGAATTACAGATTAGCAGCAAATGTGAGTGTGGACATACCAGATAGTGCAAAGAGAGCAGTGCAAATGGAACAGGTTATTCAGTTTACATTAGTCTGATAAAGAGTTATTAAGTGTTCATGGGTCTGATACAAAGGTATTGAATGTTATTGAGTGTTCATGAGCCTAATAGCAGAGTGAGGTTCTGGTCTGGATGGACTGTAGCCTCCTCCCTGAGGGGAGAGGGTTAAGCACTTTGTGACCAGGGTGGGAAGGGTCAGCTGTGATCCGACCTGCACGCCCCCAGGTCCTGTACATCTCATACAGGTCCTGGAGAGATGGGAGCCTACAGCCAGTCACCTCATCAGCGACACGCACAAGGACTCCAGTTTGTGTCTGTCCCTGGTGGTGGCACCAGGGTACCACATGGTGAGGATGGCAGCTTGAGTTTCCTCAGCTGCTGCAGGAAGACCTTCCTCTGCTGGGCATTCTTGATGAGGGAGCTTAATGGTCGGCTCCCACTTGAGGTCCTGGGTGATGGTGGTGCCCTGGAAGCGGAAAGAGTGCATGTTGGAGATGGGGGAGGCTGAGGGGAAGTGGTGGGACTGTAACTTTCCTGCCCAATGAGGGTGGTGCCGTCCGTAAACTTAATCAGTTTTACAAACTGGTGACTGGAGGTGCTGCACTTGGTGTCCAGGGAGAAGAGCCACGGGGAAAGTACATCGCCCTGAGGTGTCCTGGTGTTGATAATCTGAGTGTCCGAGACAACCTTCCCCAGACGCACATGCTGCCTCCAGTCTGTCAGGAAGTCAGTGATCCACCTGCAGAGGGCGTCAGGTATGTTTAGCTGGTAAACTTTGTCCTGGAGAAGTCTTGGGAAGATGGTGTTGAAGCCAGAACTGAAGTCTACAACAGGATCCTGGCGTAAGTTCCCAAATGAAGGTGAGCACATTCACTCTGTTATTTTCTTGAATACTACATTTTATTGTGTTATTTAAGAGGAGCAATTCAGCTGAAATTACAGCTATATATTACCTCAAAATGTTTGATAAATTGTAGCCCATAGGTCTACACTTACTAAGTATATTGTAACAACTGACCATTAGCTGTACCCTTCTTGAGGATCAATGTGGTCTTCAGAGAGGCTTTTTGTGTCCTTACACACCCTGCACAAGATTTAGAACAACTTATGTTTATGTCGACATGAAATTGAGTTTTTGCTTGGATAGAGTGCAATTTTTTTTGAGGTTCTCAATTACAATTCTACTTTTATTTTCACCAGGAAAGTCGCCGAAAGGAAAGTCCTGGCCTAAGAGGTCAACTAATCAGTTACATTGAAATTACATAACACCATGGTCTTTTCCAGGTTTTTCGGGCTTTATCCGACCGACTGGACGCCATGGTGGATGCAGCTGCATCAATCACTGTGTGATAAAGGTGTGATTGATAGGTGTCATAAAATATTCTACAGGGTCTACATGTCTGCCTCCAGCAGAAGCCACTAATCGGCACGGTAGCGCAGTGCTTCACAGCTAGAAGGTCCCGGGCCAGGACGGGGCCTTTCTGTGTGGAGTTTCATGTTCTCCTCGTGTCTGCGTAGGTTTCCTCCGGTTGCTCCGGTTTCCCCTACCCCTAAGAAATATGTACAATAGGATCCGCTCTGGGGCCAGGACTCCCCTGCAAAATAGATTCTCAGTGGGACTTTCATGGTTAAATAAAGGTCAAATCATTTTTAATAAAGTTTTCTTAATGCGACTGATTATGATGGGAGAAACCAGAGCAAACACAGAGTTCATGAAAACTCCACATATAAAAACAACAGTGGGTTTAACTTCATATAACATGATGCCATTCACATAACATCCGGCTGACTGTCTCTCCAGTTCGACACGGCAGTTTCCTACCATTAAATACATGCACAAGAATAGCCAGAAGAAAGGGTTTAACTCAAATATATAATAATAGTTTAAAAGCTGGGCACTCACTGGTCCCGGCACTAGGACCTCGGTGCCCAGCTGCGGCAGACACCGGTTGATGAGACGCTCCACTCTGGCATCGCACATAATTGACTGACGAAGACTGCGCGTCCTGCCACGAGACGGTCCTCTCGTCCAGGGGTGAAACTTACTCCAGGCTGACGGTGGACTGCATTGGGACCACCGCAGAGGCCACACCGGGTGCTGACCGTGACAAGAAGAAGCATCATCGCCTTTTCTCATCATGAGCAGCCAGAGGTTCACCGTCTCCAAGAGCGAGGGCGAGCAGAGCGCTCCTGACATCCAGGGGGAGGTGAACCAGCTGTTCGAGGGAGACGAGCCCGCCACTACCAGTGCCAAGGACGGGGCAGAGCCTGCTGCAGCTGGGGCCGAGGTGATCGTGGTTCTCAAAGGTAAAATCACATCATTGTCACACCGGTGAAATGCCACCCCGCGCTGTTTGTTAGCAATAGGCTATTGCTAGCTCTCTGACCACTGTTTATGGACAGATGTGTGTGACTGGAATTTTGAATAGGCGTAAGGGGCAGTGTGTGGTCACGTTTTGGCTTGGGATGCTCTCCTTTTGTCTCATTTATTGTATAATTGCGTGGTTACAGGTGGTTGGGTCAAAAAAAAAAAATTAAATGTAGTAGTGTGTCTTAAGCTTCAAATGGAGTGTGGGCTTTACTTGGGATTAACCACGCTGTTGCTAGTGCTACTACTCATTTATTTTTTATTCTGCATTAGCCTACATACGAGCTTTACTTCTTAAAGGCACCATTACGCAGATGCAGCGTGGAGTACAGATGTTTTTCAGCCTTTAATACTCACTTGGTTCACCATTATTGTGTGCAATTAAAAATGGTGATGTGATCATTTTCTAGGCTATAGCCTCCCACGGATTTAAGCTCCAGTATTAGTCCAGAATCTGTTGAATCAAAATCACTGTCCTTGTTTAATGTTTGGCTCCTCTTCAGCTTAACTGTTTCAACATTATGCCAGGGGTAGGCAACGACTATGGCCGCATGCAGGCTATTGATGAGCTGCTAAGATCATATGACATCTAAATTCAAGTCAAGAATAATATGTTTTCTTAGTTTGTTACATATACAAATAATATTGCACCCTTTATACGACTTTAAAAAGGGATAGATAGAGAGAGGCAGGGAGGGAGGGAGAGAGACAGAGCGAGCTAGAGAGGGAGGGAGAGAGTGGAGAGAGAAGGAGGGAGAGACAGAGGAGAGAGAGAGTTGGAGATACAGAGCGAGAGAGAGGAGACAGACAGACAGACGGACAGACGGACAGACAGACAGACAGACAGACAGACAGACAGACAGACGGACAGACGGACAGACGGACAGACGGACGGACAGAGATTCTAAAAGTAAAAAAGTAAACAACCTCCCCTTGGTCCCAGTATACAGAAACGCTTGTCTCATTGGTCACACGTCATCCTGCAAGACTCTAATTTGTTGCTGAGAATCGGCAAATGGAGAGACTTTACAAGAAATATAATTATTTTGAGTTGCTTTATATCGAAATTCCGGCACAGACAGTAAATTATATAATTCTATAACATTTTGAGGATTATTACTTTAAGCTTGCAGACCCCTGACATATGCCTAATGTCTGTAGTTACTGGAAAAAGAGCTGGTTTGATGAGAAAAAGGGCTAAAATAGTCACTGTGACTGTAATACACATTATTAAACAGTAGTATATCATCTCAATATTTTCAAGATCCTTTACCCTCCAAAATTCAAGAGAAAATGGAATCAGCAGATTAAATCTAGTACTATTTAAGTTATGGAATATGCTGTTTACGTATGCTTTTTTTTTGAGCCTGAGAAATCTTGTTGGGGCAATGGGGCTGAAACTTATTATGAATTGCCCACTTAAGATTTGAAATAAAAGTCAAGTCAGCAGTTTGATTTGATTGCAAAACATAGATATGTAAATGCCATAAAGGAAAGGAATATTTTCTGCATTACCTGGAAGGAGATTTTATTTATTTATTTATTTTAAATCAGCCACATCGATCATTCAAATACTGTATGTTTTCTATCCATTATATTTTTGGGATTGAAAGAAAAATAATAATGCATTTTTTTAGAGGCTTTCAGTTTGTTGTCTAAGCTGTTGGTGTTCGATTTGATCAAATGTATATTTTTTAATGTGCTGCCTAACCTTGGTTTTCTGAAAGACAGCGCAGGGAGCCTATGTCTACTGTATGTGCCTTATCACAACAACAGTGTTGAAGTCAATCAGATCATGTCATTTCAAGGTATTTGAAATGAGGCAAATAATTTACCATTATTTAAGCTTTTTTGACGTGATGCATATTGGATAATCGTTTTTAATCATTTTTCCACACTGGTTGAAAATTGAGGAACCATGATTAAAGTACATTGTGACTTCATATAAATCCCCCCTCTCTTATGTCTTTAGGCTCTGACTCAGACATCTTTGTTCTAGGAACTACTGCCATTTCTATTCAGTTATATCTGTGGCCTTTTTACTAATCACATTATTGTATGAAACAATTGAACAAATGGTGCGGTGAACCCACGAGGCAGAGGATGTGGGCTTTTGCCTGTCTCAGTGCAGTCAAGTGCAAATTCTGATTTATCTGCATATTAAAGGACTCTCTGCCAGTTCTCCTTCGCCCTCAATTCAAATGTCATTTTCAATCAATTGCTTTATTGTTTCAATTTATTGCCTTAATTTGGTTTTTAATTAGGGCTGGGTATCGATTCGAATATCCCAGATTGATTTGATTCGATTCACAATTCGGTTCACTTTGATTTCCAATTCAGTTGAGGATATCACACAGTACCAATTTTACTTGCCCCCCCCCCCAGTAGACATACTTAAATTTCACTAATATATGCTTCTGTAAACATAAAAGACTATAAACCTGACCTGACCATCTGTATTTATTCTCCATATTTTTTTACATCTTTTAGAAAACAAAAATATATATTTTTATATAGTTTTGCTCATTTTTGCACAAATGTAACTCCATACTTTTGCCCTCCAGGTTATATTTAAACACAGAGGCAAAAAAACCCAAGTTTTACCTAGTACCGTTTAGAATCCCTGGGCGATTGTGTAAAGTGCAGAGTCAGCAGTTTTGTAAAATACTAACTTAGCCTTTTGCACACAAATTTTCAACGCCACTTTACACCGCCCCCCAGTGGCCTAGAAGAGCATGTCTGGGCTCATTTTTAAAGCCTGAACCCTCCTCTTCCAAATGCAATGGCGTGAATAGTGTCTACAGTGCAGCGCTTTGAGAAACTTGGTTATCAGGCTTGATAAGTGCAAAGTGTAAGCCATTATTATTGTTATTAGTTATGTTACCCTCACATGTCTTCTGAAATGCATAGCTTGGGAGTTTATATAGACTTCTCTCAAATATTCATACTCTTGAACATGTTTGAAATGGTGTTTAAGTGATAGATAGTTCTTTATTGATGTTACAATGGAGAAATTCGTCTCTGCATTTGACCCATCCTTCAGTGCTGCTGGGGCAATCCGTCAGGAGCAGTGGGGCAGCCGTGTTTATGGCGCCCAGGGACCCATCTCCAGATCTTGAGCCAGGCTTATGGTCAGAATCACCTGGCAGGAGGATTTAACCTAGCATGTTTTGGGTTGAAGTGGTGAACTGAATCTTTATTTTAAAATATAAATCACAAATGTAAAATTTAGCAATTGCAATACATGTAAAAAAAAAAAATAAAAAAAAAATGCAGTTGTATATTTTTCCAAAACCGTGCAGCCTCATGCTGTCTCGTTGCTGAACTGTATTCTTCTTGGGACTTGTGTCTCTACATCCAGCTAAAAAAAGTCTCTGAATCCAGCTTGATGGTTGTCATGGTGACACAGTACATTGGGTCCTTCTGTAAAATGGAAACACACCGTTCTCCTGGCAGCTACATGGGCCTACTAGCTTAGTTTGTTTGGGCTCATACAATGAGCTCATCCAGCTATTGTTGGATTGGGAAATATTGCAAATTTGTCTTTTAAAATTGTTCTGTTATGGCATTACTGGTATTGATGAATGAATGAAAAACCAATCATAAGATATTAGGGTTTACAAATATGTTGTTGGTATTGGTGATGTTGTCTTTAATGACAAATGAAGAACCAATTCAACAGCAGGATGTTGCTCATTAACATCATTAATAATCTGACATTCAGAGAAGATTCAATGCCACGTTTGTATCTATCACTTTATTATTGCAATGGTTTGGCCTTTTAATCCATTCTCCAGTGTTGTGTAATTGATTTGTCAGTTTGTAAGAGGGAATGATGTCAGCCTTCATGCGGCCAGTATTCACCACATGAGAGTGACCCATGCTTATTATACATTGTCATTTACACTGTCTTATTCAGAAACTGTATGTTAACAATTTCACCTTTCATTCCCCCTGCTCCTCTCTTTCTGTAATGCTATTAGTAGCTGTATTTTTCTTTCCAAAGAGCTATTGATTTGCGATCGTCCTAGTCATTAAGTGCCATCGCTTCTCTGCCATCACTCAACCCGCTGTTCCTCTTCCCGTCAAAGGGAAATCAATGCAGTTTAGATCAATACAACTCAAACAGATTCAGCGCTACCTTGCACACACCACGCTTTTATGTCATATTTCTGTGGGATAAACTTCAGTGTGGGGAACGCTGCAGTGCAGTGCAGTGGACACAAGAGGGCAGTCATCGCTTTTCTTAGAAACTTCCATGGCTTTAATTATGAAGAAATAATAACTTGCTGTTTTATTTTTTACATACAAGCTATCCATGAGTAAAATATGATACATGGTGCATGGATTTGTCTAGTTTTTCCTGCTTATTTAGATCACAAGGTGTAGGTGTCTGAACTAAGTGTACTGGATCTCACAGACAATGGTAGTAGTCCCTGATCAATGGGTCATACCAACTGAGTTTATGGA
>OMNZ01108750.1:11473-22087 GCA_900303255.1 Lesueurigobius sanzi | reverse complement strand
GGGATTTGAATCCCAGCTCCCTCGTGCACACTGTTGTTGTGTCCTTGGGCAGGACACTTCACCCACCTTGCCTGTGTGAAGTGAGAGTCTGTCAGTCTACCCCAGGGCAGCTGTGGCTACAATAGTAGCTTACTACCACTGAGTATGGAGTGAATGAATAATTCCATGTACAGTACCTGTAAAGTGTCTTTGAGTGTCCAGAAAAGCACTATATAAAACCAATGCATTATTAAATCACAAATCTCGCAGGAATACATCTTGCAGCGCATGGTTAATTAGCATTAGCCTCACTGGCCAAATACAAGATGGCTGCCACGTTTGGCGTATCTAGAGTTTTACTAACGTTTTTACTAACCATTGTAAGCATAAGTGTCTAAACAGATACTATAGTGAGAATGTGCAGCATTCCTTCTGGTTAACTTTAGGAATTTAACAGGATTTTTTGCCTTTAGGAAAAGGGTTTGGGCATGTTGTCCTATAAGTGGCACAGATGGTAGAGCGGGTTGTCTCATGATCGGAAGGTCGGGGGGTTCAAATCCCGGCTCCTGCAGCTGCAGTCTGTCGTTGTGTCCTTGGGCAAGACACTTCACCCACAGCCCGTATGAATGTAGTGAGAGAGTGATTGGTTGGTGGTGGTCGGAAGGGCCGATGGGGTAGACCTGGGCAGCTGTGGCTACAATAGTAGCTCACCACCACTAAGTATGGAGTGAATGAATAATGCCATGTAAAGCGTCTTTGAGTGTCCAGAAAAGCGCTATATAAAACCGATGCATTATTATTATTATTACTATTATTATTATTATTATTATAAAGCAGTGGTTGTCAACTGGGAGATCAGGACCCAAGAGTGGGTCACAGAGCTGTTCTAACTGTTCTTAGTGAGTCACCAGCACTGAACACATTTCACACAATATCAACTGAAAAAGTATATAAACACAACCTGAATCTTTTAAAATGACTGTTATAGGGACATTTTTTACCATGGTTTCATCTTTTTAGGATTATTTACTGCTTATTCAACAATAATTTGTTACAAAAACACAGTAGTTTTACATTATATATAACAAAATTAAATTCTTAATTGGACGTGGCATGCCATTTTAGGGTCATGGTTAATGCTGTATCAGTTGAGAACCACTGCTATAGGGTGCAACCATATTCAAGGATGGAATAATATCACTATTTAGGTATTTGAATGATTAAAGAATGATGGGGAAAGCTTGGTAAATGTTTAAGAAATAATCAAATAAATTTACCTATGCTTTAATGGTGTTCAGTCATTCATTTTATTGCATTTAATAATTCAAAACAAAATGTGGCACAATATCACAGAATGTGGTTTTATTTTAGAAGTGAAAATTTGATAACATTTTGAACTGTTATTGCATAATGTGAGCCTCTACACAACAGCCAGTTTCTGTAACTGGAGTGGGTGGATGAAGTGTCATGCCCAAGGACACAATAGCGGTGTGCCTGTGACTGTGTTCTGCATGACTTACCTGTGGATCAATATTCTAGCCCAGTCCTTCTCAAACAGTGGGGCGGGCCCCCCTGGGGGGGCGCGTGTGATCCCGGGGAATATGCTTTTTTAAATATTTAACAGCGACCAAAAGAAAGGCAGAGAGAGACGGAGATAATGAGTTAATACAAGGAAATATGACAAAGTGTATGCAGCGCTTAGCTTCACTGTGACTAAGGTGTGAGACGATCAAGACCAGCCGGTACAGCCCGGTACTGCCAACCACTAAAGGAGTGGTACGCTGTACCGAGAGGAAATGTTTTCTTCTTTCTTAGGGGGGCATAATAAAATATAATTGAGAAACATTTTCTAGCCAGGCAGTTGAGCCTGTGCTATAAAGTCTTCTTTTGATTATGTAAACACACAGTATCATAAGAGACAGTTCTTATGACCTAGATTAGAGCAAGTGGAAAAAGCTTTTCATAACTTAAGTAAATAATACTAGACTTTCCAACAATGCCATCTTTGTAGTTTAATTGAGCTTATGTAATGCAGAGAGCCCAAGACTCCACCCACTAATATCTTTACTTTTGATTAAACCATACTTACCTAGAGCATACAATATCATCAAACAACAGAGCTGTTTGAGCAGCTCATTACTCTCATTACTCTTTTTCTTCATGTTGGTGATGTACTGTATATAATAAGTGTTGTGCATAGTATTTTTGCTTTGCCTTCATATTTAATTGGCTTGTATTGTAAAATGTGATTGATTGTAAAACTTGGTGTAATATTTTCTGATTGTGCACTGATTGAATGTTTTGGGTGCTGCCCTTTAAAAGTAGGTGCTGCTCCCATGCACAAAGCTGTTTGCACCCTGAGGAAGGCCATGTCAGGCTGAAACTTTTAGTAATTCTTTTTCTACAACAGTGTGCCTTGGATTTTTCTTTAGGAACAGCCACATTCAAGTCTGTTTTACACTTTTCTACCCAAAGAACCAGCCTTTTTTGCTGCAGCAGAGTAAAATAACTGTTGTGATAAAATTCAAATTTAGAAATGTAAGTAACTGTCGCGTAAACCTGCGGTGCATGATATGGTCATAATTGTATCTTCCATTTTTATAATTGTAGAAATCATCGAATTACAGCCTGCATTTACTCTGCACATATGGTTTGTTTACGGCCCCCTGTAAAGACAGTAATGCGGTCCAATTCCTGACTCACCATAATTACCCATTTGAAGCATATAATATACATCAGCTGTTGTGACATCATCAGTATGACACTCCTGGCATGTGAGACAGAGACGGTGAAGACAGGACACCCCGGACCCCCACACAACCTGGCTCTGATCAGCCCAATCCATCACTCACAAGAAACATCGTCAGGGCCTGCTATTTTCATCAGGATGAGTATGAATGGGAAAAACATCATATTGGCTCTGAAAAAGTTACGAATACTGTACAAGTAATTTAGAATTTATTTTATTGTACCATTATATAGCCAGAAAAGTCCCACTTAGATTGAGAATGTAATTGTTAGGTAAGTCCTGGCCCCAGAGTGGTACATACTTTTTCTTGGTAGGAGAAAACCAGAGTAAAACATGCATGCACCCAGGGCCCCAGACCTCAGACCTCTTCACTGGGAGCGTTTCTCACTGCGCAGCTCATGTTAAATGTAGGTAAAATGTTCTACATGAGGAAAGAATATGTGAGTAATTTACTACTATTCTCCTCATTGCTATAATGAATACTATGTATCCTACACAAAAGCCAATACCAAACTCTAGAGCGTCGCTGCCACTTTTCAATCAATATCAACCAAACGATGTTCTGCAGCACTGGTATTGTAGGTCGCAAGCAAAATTAAGACTCAAAAAAAAATGTCACACTGAACAAAAAGCTTTATTCCAAAAGTTCTGACAAAGCTCTAACAAGAACACGACGTCTATTCATTTTCTTTGGCTTAAATAAACACAGCACTCACTTCACCATTCCATTTGCACTTAGAAAGCCCATTTATTTCTTTGTTGTTCTGCAAGCGCTTAAGGCTTTATTCCTTACGAGTATACCAGGCCATCCATGAGAACACTTTAGAAACAAACAAACAAAAAACAGTTTTAGACACTTCCTTTTAAAGTATACAGTGGAGTTGTCTGACACACATGGATATGATTCAACATGGCCGTAAAACATGTGCGGTCGGATTTGACAAGAAACTGCTGGCTTTGCTCATAAATTAGCTGGGTCGGTTGATGGATGGAATCACTCATGAACAAGGTCAATGTCAACCGTGAGGCCCTAACTCTCTCTGCACATCTGCGGCTATTAACAGTCCAAGCAAAGGAGGATAAAATGCCATTACTCGCAGACTGACTACGGGCAAATTTATGTGGGCCTATAACTTTATAGGCACTTCATTCAAATCCATGTCGCTACTATAAAAATGGCTCATATAAAAAAATATAAAACAGCTGTTCAAAGAAAGATCAATGTTTTAGGGTTAGGGTTAGGGTACAACACAGTTATGCTGGTGAATATGGGCAATACCTTCAAATTATATTGGCATCCTTGGCAAAAAGTCACATAAGCCAAATATTTTTGAAGGCCTCTTTTGTATTCTGGTCATTTCAGAATGCAAATGTATTTTGTATTCATAAACCTGGGTGACATGGAACAAGAAAAAAAAAAGAAAAAGAAAAGAAGTGTTTAAAATCAGTAAAATGTACGGATGGTTCCTAAACTCTCCAGGAGCTGGTGGACAAATGTAGAAGTTCTTTATCTGTATCAGCGCAGTTTTATCAGGGCTGCCAATATTAACAGAAGGCATTGCAGCCAAATCCCTTTTGACAGTAACAAATACAGTGTTGCACTCAGTGAGCAAGATGACCTGAAAAGTCAATCCATGTTGCAACACTTTTTGATTTACCAGTGCAATCTCGACACAACAGGCCATGCGGATCAGTGTATAAAGTTTCAAAGCAGTCTTTTATTCCGCGTAAAGAACCAGAGGTCAGTGGTTTTGAGAGTCCCGTCTCTGTCAGGTAAAGAAGAAGCATGAGCAAATAGCCCCTTAGGAAGCTCATGATTTACCTTTCTGAAGAGTTTGTTTATGTGAGTGCCACTCTCACTCAAACATGCGTCTTGACCCCTACACAAGGGTTAGCAGCACCTTGTTTATCATGCGCTCCAGAGATCCAGTGATAGCAGTCCGTAGTGTTCTTATTATCCCTGGACTGCACAGCGCAGCGGGTGCAGTATACGATGCCGAGCGCCACCATCACAATGACAAAAATGCAAATGGGCACTAGCAGGCCGACCAAAAGCCAAGTGTTGCTCTGGCTCTGCTCCCGGTCACTTAGAACTGAATCCAAGTCCACACCATTGCCAACGCCTGAGGAATCCAGAGAAAGGTTGGAGTCTGTGGGAAAAAATGGTTTATAGGAAGCTGTGATATCCTCATAGTCCTTTGCAATTTCCTCTGTATCTGCCCCAGGGGAATGAGAGGTGAAAGAGTCCGTCTCTACCTGAACAGAGTCAGTGGGGACATCATAGTCATCATACTCAGGAGCGACTTTATAGTCTATGAAGGGATCTTCGTTTGCCAGTTTGGAGCTAGGGGTTATTATGGGAATCCACCAGTTCCAAGCCCCCTCTGAGACTGTGGAGGTGGGCTGCAAATGTGGGGGGGGGGTGGTGGTCTCCTCCTCCGCCTCATACCAGTCAGATGTGGTGCTAGAGATGGGGGTGGAAGAAGATAGTGTAGGGATAGCAGTTGACTGAAAATGCTCTCCCCATTGCAACCAATCACCATCCATGTCTTCTTCATGTTCAATAGCAGCCACTGTTGGGAAATTAAGTTCTTGATTTAGGTCTTGATCTTCCACTGGAGGCAACCTTGTGACCAAAATGATATCCGGATCAACAACTTTTGGTGCATCTGTGAGCAAATATAGAGATTGGTCAACCTCAGCGGGCCAGTTAGTTTGAGCCTGCTGAAGCGTCCAGTCATAGTCCTCAGTGTCCCAAGTTGGAGGAGGTTTGTGTGTGATCCAGGGGTAAGATGGGGTGGCATCATAATGATCATCCCGTTCACCTATTTTTTGACAGGAAAACAAATCTGCCATGAGTTCATACCCCACCTCGCAATAGCACTCAAACCCGCCTTCATAATTGACACACATTTGCTCGCACGTTCCAGGGATTTGGCACTCATCGATGTCCTGGCAGCGGCTCGGGGCCTCGGGTAGTGGGGAGTAGCCGAGATGGCAGTGGCAGATATGAGATCCCGGGGTGTTCTCGCAAGCGTGCTCACATGGGTCGCTCGCGCACTCATCCACGTCATCGCACTCACTCTCCTCGCCAGGCTGGTAGCCGCCCCGACACGAGCATTCGAAAGTACCAGGGGAGTTGACACAAAGCTGCTCACAGGGGCTCTGGAGGCACTCGTCAACATCAATACAACCGCCACCATCCGGCGCTAGCATGTAGCCCTCGGGACAGGCGCAACGGTACCCATCGGAAAGAGGTAGGCACTCGAACTGACATGGCGCTCTTAGGCAAGGGTCTGGGTCTAGCAACTCGCAGCTTTGCCCGTCCTGGCCCAGTTGATATCCTTCCGCGCATTCGCAAAAAAACTCCTCCCCTGTTTGTTTACAGAAGTGCTCGCAACCGCCATTCTCATCGTCACACCAGTTGTATTGTACGAGGCTATCGTCAACGCAAATTGGGGAGTTTTTGGACCAGCCTGCCGAGCCGTCATCTTGGAGCATGCACAGAACAGTCTCCTCTTTATTGTTGTAACAAGGCACGGTAGCCACAGACCCAAACGGGACATGTGTCAGGATAGTGCTCCGGAGGTTAAACGGCGTGTTGTAGAGGACACCGCCTTCCCCTTCGCTTGCCAAGGCCGGACACATTTGCTGGTAGCCATAGTAGCAGAGATAAGCTTCAACAGGAACTGAGCACGAGCCGTCCATCCACTTGAAATTGTCAGCAGGTTCTGTGGTGCTGTATCCCACGGCGACACAGCGCGGCACTGAACACATACCAGGCGAGTCGTCCTTCAGCCAATTGGTGTACTCCGTATCCTGGTCACCTGTGGTCCATGAGTACCCCCGGAGTGGCCGCGCGCTGGTGCATTGCCGCGGCTGGCGCTGCAGGCCGATCCACACCTGCACCTTGGTCCTCGAGTGGCGCAAGTCCGCGGTTGAGAACAAAGTCGCGATAGCCTCGGCGTCATCGTTGCGTGTAATTGTGGCAAGGTTGCCCCCTCTTTCTTTGCAAGCCCGCCACGAGTCTAGAAAAGTTTTGCGCTGAAAGTACACCACATAGCAGCCCTCCGCATTGCACAGAGCATCGCTTTCTCTAAGATCCTGACAGAAGACAGAAGAAAGTCCAAAAAGGAAGATCCAAAGGGATGTGATAAAAAAGATGGCAGCGCTGCTCACCGGGGGGCCCATTCTCCTCTGAAGAAAAAAAAAAGATATCTTTCCAGTCCTTTGCAGTTTCTCTTTGCCTTTCTTATCTTGGCCCACTTTAGTCACTATCTAAACTTTTCCCTCTTCATTGGAGCACGTTTGGTCCCTGCCTTTGCTCCTGACTCCAGCTCGTCAAAACAGTTCTGTAGAGAAGTTGAGCGCATGCAGATCGTCCCAGGGCAAGCAGGGCGGAGAGAGAGGAGAGAGAGGAGAGAGGAGAGGGAGGAGGGGGTTTGCCAAAAGGAGGTGGGCGAATACAGAGAGTGAGGAAAAAAGAAAGAGAGAGAGAGAGAGAGGGAAGGATGCAAGTGAAGAAAAGTGGTGTATGTTTTTGGAAGGGGGGGCGGCGTGGATATAATATGTGTCAAGACGGGGGGAGGTGAAGCAAACTCTTTCTTGCGCAGAGCTTGTCATATGGTTTTCATAAGCTCAATCTCAGGGACATACTTGGGACGCTGCCATCTACCAGCTCACAGAACAGCATTGTGAAGTGAAGGCTGCAGACGTTTCTTATCAGCAAATTTAACAAATCCTACTTGAAGGCAACTGAAATAATCAAAGTTCAGGTGATATTAGCGATTAGCAACTGCCCTTTGTTTACGCCGTTTCATGAGACAGAGTTTGTGATTCACTTTTACGTATAATAGATGCACCTCAACAGAAAGTACCCACAGAGGTTTTGAAATGACCATGCAGCTCTCTAAACATAAAGCAAAAATACCTAGAACCCAGGAAGCTTGAAGAGGGCAGGCTTGTAAAGCACTGTTGGAGTTGCAATCAGTTTAGGATAATTATATACAACAAAGCAAAAAGAAGGGAGGTAGCAGCCGATGACATTTTAATGAGATTTACAATGTTATTTTTAGAGGAAAATGTAACTTGATATCAGTACCTCGCACCAAAAGTAGTAGTCAGTGGTGGAAGAGGAACACAAATGTAAGTGTTACATAAAAGTACAGATGCAGGGACAGTAAAAGTAAAATAGTATTTGATACAGGTTCCAAAAACGATTGAAAGAGTAAAATGTGTATAAGTGTGTTAAATTGCAGCTAACAACATTAGCAGTAAATCCATGTAGGAATAATTTAAAAGTTCCATCCCATCAGTGACCCCCATTTTCTAAACTTCAAAGCGGTTATTCTTAATCTATGCAAACTTCTACATAACACATTCCATACTAATACCAGAACCCAGGGCCTGACAACGAAGACTTGAGCACTAAGAACTTTATATCCACACAAAACAATAACACGCTGCTGTGTGGACGGGATGGGAACGGGCCGAGAGTCGTGGAGGTCACTGCTGGAGAGGAAGAGGCCTCTGGGTTTGTAATGAAAACAAAGTCGGTCCCGTGAAATAGAGACATGTACCGAGGGGTCCCGGGATAGAAAGGGGGTGGGTAGTAGCGGGTGTATGCGTGTCTAATAAATCTTGCAGACTGTTTTCAGAGACCCCATGCTGCGTAAGAGCACCTCCGCATTTACGCCCGCGACCTTCAAAGCACCTGGAGCCACAGCACATGTCTGACCGAGCGCGCTGTGGACCGGGTACGCGCTACATGGTCGGACAAGGAAACATCTGGTGAGGAGCCAAGTCACGCCAGACACAAGATAAACCTGAACTATAGAAACTTGCTGTGTGGAAGGACATATAAAAGGACATACTGTACAAACTGTAGACCCATCTCCCAAATAAGTTATAACATTCATCCCTGGCCTTACAACATGACCAAACTTACTATGGATTATTTAAAGTTAAAGGTATTCAGCATATTATTATTAAATGGCAAAGAAATTGACAACAAACAGTAAACAATACATGTGGAACATCATATTAGGGCTGTCAAAGTTAATGCTTTAACTCATGATTATTTAAAAGATGATTTAACAATTAATCATGGATTAATCACAAATGAATATCCTCATATGTTTTGTCATATCACAGTCCTGTAACTTGGGCACACGTTTCCTGAAAGACATAGCACTTGCATAACAATATAATTACACATTATAGCAGTAAGGCTTTTCAAATTGTTTCATGAAATCATTTGGTTTGTTAATGATTATGATTTATAAGAGAAAATGAGTTAAGAGTGTTTTATGCAGGTCTAGTATTAAGATAGTCGTCTGCAAAGTTTGCAAAATGAGAAGAGGAATTAGCAAAGAAGAAAACTCCTCTTGGTCAAAGTTATAGTAACAGGTATTAACTGTGATTACTTAGTGGTAGAGCGGGCCTTCTTCTATTCTATTGGAAGGTCAGGGGTTTAAATCCTGCCAGTGCACTGTGTCCTTGGTCAAGACACTTCACACGTGTGCACTGTGTGAATGTGATGAGTGAGTAAGTGGTTGCATAGACTTTTCGGGGAAACCA
This sequence comes from Lesueurigobius sanzi, assembly GCA_900303255.1. Taxonomy (NCBI): domain Eukaryota; kingdom Metazoa; phylum Chordata; class Actinopteri; order Gobiiformes; family Gobiidae; genus Lesueurigobius; species Lesueurigobius sanzi. Next base: position 12,780 of record OMNZ01108750.1, on the reverse strand, counting down.
AATGTTTAAAAAAAAACGATAGCAGCTAATCAGCTACGTGGAGACTTATGGGCATAAAACACACAATAATAAATTAAAATTGTATCAAAAACTTTATAAACCAAAAAGTTAAAATATTAAAATATTTCGCCCTGTTTTCAAGTATTTCCTTGCTTGTAAAACATCCACGCTATGGCTAGCAGTTAGCACGTAGCTGATTAGCCTCCGTCGTGCTTTTAAACTTGTATAATTTGAATTTTTCGAAAAGTCTAAGCAATTTTTGAATGGGATCATTACTTCCGGCACCGAGGCGCGTTCTTGTACAGACGAGCTGGTGGGCGGGACTATGATGCTCAATTAGCAGCGCTTTAATGCTAAACTAAGCAGCTGTAACAAGAATTCGTCCCACCGACCGCCGTCCTAACTGCCGAATGCAATTAGAAACTGGAAATTGGGAATCAATACAGTATATTCTACTATATTGCATCTATTGACTGACCATTAATTAAGTCTACATTAAGCCTTAATTTAAATTCCTTTCGCTACAGTAGAAGCAAAGCAAAACGAAAGTAACAGCTTGAAACTAAAGACGGACAATGTTTATCTAACTTCAATCCACATTTTCATTTTCTACTCCCCGTTGCTTTTCAGGAACACTTCATATCTCTATGTGAAGTATTTTTCTAAAGCACTTATTACAGTTGTACTTTTTGGCTCAACATTTGACGGCCTCTTATCCACTTGCCTTTATAGATTAAGGGAGATTGATTCTGTGAACTTCTCGGCATGTAAAGTATAAGCCTTTTCTATGCGCCCACAAAATCCTTGTTTTTTTCGCCTCAGTTCAATGTGACCTCAGATTTACCATGACCGGGTCAATACCCCATCGTGCCATCACTTAAACCCGGCACCTCTTAGAACTGCCGTATTTTATGGTAACATGACTTTTTGGGGTCGGCTGCTGTTTAAGGTTCATGACCGGACTTTGCCACTGCTTGCTAAACAGATTGTGAGCCCTTTCAGTGCACGCCTGTCTCCCAGAATTCATCAGTGAACTTTCAGACTGCAAAAATAACACGTATGGGTCACTGTCAGCAGATACAAGTCGTCCTCCAGCAAAACAACCACAGCGCAGAGGCCACAGTCTGGAAGTTAATGAGGTTAGCACAAAACACAATGATTTCACTCACACCCACTGCTTAGAAATATGTCTCAGCCTCGGCACATTAGTTCCTGGCTGCGACCGTGTCAAAATGGAACAAAGTAAGACAATGTAATCGCTCATATGACAAAGTCTGATAGATTCAGCCTGTTGGATACATCTTGAT
>OMNZ01108750.1:0-11453 GCA_900303255.1 Lesueurigobius sanzi | reverse complement strand
ACATCTTGATTCCAAACTACTTCCTCAGGGCTTAGGTTGGTGACACAGACGGTAGACAGGGCCATCTCCCACAGGTGCTCTCTGTCATTGTGCCCTTGGACACTTCACTGACCTTGCCTAGCACTTTGAGTACCTGCTCTAGGGAGAAAAACGGTATATAAAAAATAGAAAATAATAATAATAATAATGGTAAATGGTCTCAAGGTATAGAGCGCTTTTCCACCTACACAAGGACCCATTCACACTCTCATTCATACACCAGTGTACTCAGACACCGGAGGCAAGGTCGGTGACGTGTCTTGCCCAAGGACTCAACGACAGTGAGCACTTGCAGGAGCCGGGATGCAGGAGCAGTGATGGAAGAAGTAGTTGATTTTCTTACTTAAAGTAATACTGCAGAAGTTTAGACCCAAATATATGATGAATGATGTTCAGTTCAATTCAATTTTCTATTCATTTTTGTATAGCCCAGTATCACAAACAAAGCTTTGTGTTGATTCAAACATATACAATGTCCAAACAAAGTAAAAGCCATCCTTATTTATTACACTTGGACACTGCCTGTGCAAATAGTATTCAATATTTGCCACACAATTCACCATTAGTTCTGGTTTTTCACAGATGTTTTTAAAATATTGAAATATAAAAAATGTAATGTGAAAAAATCTATATTTAAATATTTTTATCATCATCATCATCATCATCATCATCATCATCATGGTGATTCTCAGTCATTTCTCAAGTATCGACTAATAATCCTTTTTTTGGAGATTCCCTTGCCGAGAAGGAGGGTCTAAGGACAGGGGATGCCCCAGGACAATTAATATTTACTCATTGTCTGTTAAACCAACCTTTTTCTTGTGAAGCCCTGCGAGGCGATCTTTGATGAGAGAGAGACAGTACAGAGTTCAATCTTAAAAGTCTTTGGACTTCGTTCCATTCGTGGGCAGCGGAATAGGAGAAGGCTCTGTTTTCTGTTTCACTCTTTACTAGTCCATTTGTCAAAATAAACAGTCATGTGACCTTGTGTCATAGCTACTTGAGCTGTAGTTTAGTTCAGATTTAACATACTCAGGAAGCCCCCCAACAAGCCCCTTATAAATAAATAAAATACAGTGTTGCTCTCTCCTATCTGACAAAGACCAACCAAGTATATTGAACAGCTATATGTGGCAGAATAATAAAGCGAGGTTTAAGTACAGAAGGTAAAGGTAAACTCACCATAAATCGAGAACTGATAAAAAAAAAAGTTGCTTGAACATTTTTCTTTTCTATAATTTAATGGAATGCATGATTTATTCCTGTAGTAAAATGACAGTTTAGATATAAGGCTGGCATCATTTTGTAACATGTGTTTTAAAAATCAATTCATCATCAAGCTAGCAACCTAAATACTCTGTCTATAACTGTGTCATCAAGGCAATATTCTATCTCTCTTTTTTTTTTAGTTCAGTTCATATTTATTGTCATTGAGGTGCTATGAGATGAATCTGGACGGTAGCAGGGAGAAGAGATGGTGACAGGGTTGCGTCTCCCTAAATAAAGTTGGCTCTATAGGGAGGCAGCGTGTTTTAAGGATGTCCTCCATAGCTGACAGTGGCCGTCTGTTGATCTTGTGTGTAACTTTTAAGTATATTAATTTAACTTAAATTGTGATAAAATCGAAATAGTGATCACCCACCCCGACTTTCACCAGCCTAGCCATGTTTTGCGGTAATTGGGGAAACCGGAATGCCTGATTTTTCTCTTCAAAACACTGGCAGTACCAGTTACACACTAGTGCCGAGAATAACAATGAGCGTTTTAACAAAGGTGACCGTGTCAATAACCTGAAAAAGTTTTGTAGAACAGAAAGGAAAAAAGTTATTTTATGAATAATTTTGTTATTACTTGCATAAAAATAGCCTTAATGATTTTCGCAGCATGAAGTACGTATACAGTGATTTAATTATTTATCTTTTTTAAAAGGAATTTAAGATGAATGGAACCTACGTCTTTGAATGTGAGGCAGGGACATAGAGCAATGCTGTGCCATTGACATTGAACACCAAAATATACTGTATCTCTTCTCACATTCACTAAACACTCAAAAGAAATGCCTTTGGAGGCTAAAGCATGTGTCTAGTAGTTCCATCAATCCTCGTCACTCACCCCTGTTTGGTGCCTCTGCCCTTGAAACGACCTACACCTTTGCACTTTCTGCCTCAAACAACCTGTGACAATATCACCTGACTTCACCCCTCGAAGTCACAATTATTACTTTCTGAATTGATGTATATTGTTATAGCCAGGGTCAGTATAAATTGAATTGAGAGTCATGGGTGCTTCCTGATGGGTTGGTCAATCTCTCTCTCTCTCTCTCTCACTCTCTCTCTCTTTCTCTGGCATCAATAAAGTGTGTGATGTACTTCCATGAGATTCACTGTAGCTGACTTTCATTAGGCACCGTCATGGCTGGCCTCGTATGAATAAAACAAAGCCATAATAGACTATGCTGTAGACATAATCAGTCATACGGGAGTCATTATATTGTATAGCGTACAAGTCAATGTGTTTGGCTTTGATTTCCTTTACACGCAAATGCTGTGTTATGCGGAGCTTGTTGTCATGAAACATGGGTAAAAGGATTATTTATTTTTTCCTCAATCTGGTTTTCCACGCATGACTGTACAGTGGGGTCCATACTGGTGCAGCTTTAGGACCTCTTTGCTAAAGCAGAAGCTGCATTCTTGGACAAAAGAGAACCCACACACTTGAACAGCAGGGAAAGTGTGAATAAGTAAGAAGAATAACAAGAATATAATTTCCATGTAAGAAAACACAATGTGGGTGTTTTCTGTGTGATCTTTTTGTGACGGTGCATCTGCGGAAGCGGATCATGCGTCCGAGCAACTCAAATCCAGCTTCTCAAGCGTTTGACCCACAGATTGAACACATGCGGGCGAATTGGGCATTACAAGTGACAGGAGGAAGTGGAGTAAAAGCCGCTCGTTCAAGAAGCTGGTGTGGATCGGTGTGCGTTAACCAATCAGGGACAATGCCTTGTTCTGGCGTGGGCACGACATGCCAACCTGCTGAACGAGGAGCAACTGGAGGAACGAAAGAGAGGTCGCGATAAGGGGAGGACTGCAGCTCATCACTGATCTGTTTGTGGGAACCTGGAGCTACACAACCAACATCATGAAGACAAAATCAAATACTCAGAATCAACACATTTTCATTCATAACTTTGTGCAGACTTGTTCAAGAGTCCAACTCGAAGCATGTGAAGTTGATGCGCTCGGTCTGAACGTACCATAAGTGCAGCGGCACGAAGCTGTGAAATGAATTGAAAAAGTTGCCAAGAAACAGGTCGTATTTTTCCACATCATAGCTTTTTATTATACAATATAAAAATCGTGTTTGAACATAAAATTCAGTTCTGGTTCAGTAATAAATTAAAAAGTGAAACCACCCTCCACTTGCCGCAACAAAGATGTTTACTACTTAGGTAAAGCATAGAGTGTACGTATTTCTTTATGCTCAATTTTGCCTCAGGTGTCAGTAAGCATTTGCTACTGCCAAAATGGAAGATCGAGAAGACAAGGTTGTTATTTGGGATGACAGTTTGCCACAGCACCTGTAGCTAAAATGTAGAAATACTGTAAGATGAAAAGATGAAAAATCAACTTGTCAATAATGTTATTTTCATGCACTTCGCTGTATCATTAGTGTCAACACCTTTTATTGTTGGCGTAGAGGTCAATTTGCTTTTATAAGATTATAGGCCTTGTATTTACCTTTAATGCACTTCATATGTTGGGTTCTTGTGCTGTAATGAAACACTTTCTGAAATACTATTGAAGATTGATTGAATCTGAGCTGTCAGTCCATGTGAGCGTAAATCTCCAAAGAGAGAAAACCAATCAATGTACATCCTGCTATATATTCTACGGAATATGATCTGCCTGTACCCCCCACCTCCAGAAATGGGTCTAGATTCCAGATGACAGCTCATATATAGTTCCCATCGGAGCGAGAGGAGTGCAGATGAAGACTTGAGATTCCGATCGGACCACTGGGATTTGAGTGGTTTCCCAGGCACGGAACAGCACTCCACTCCACTCATGTCTTTTCTATGGATTTCTTAGCATATGTTGTCTTTAATTTTCTTCACATGCGAGGGCAGAAGAGTTATTTGATGTCTGAACAAAGGGATGCTTAGAACCATGGTCTATACGTACAAAGCATAGAGCATGACAAATGGATTTAGTGGTGGCTGTCTGTATTTCATGTCAAACTTGCAGAACATTTCCTTTGAAAGCGTTATTATGCTGGGTCATGTCTCACATTTTGGGTGACTATAGTATACAAAGTTATTTTTTATCTTTAGACAATGTAAAAATGTATATGCGCACAAATGTAAATACATGAGCTGATGATACTGCAGGGAAAGACAATTTTGGTGGGATGTGGGCGTTTACTTTCACTTGAAAAGAGAATTATATTCAGAGAGAATTTATATTCAGAGAGAATTTTGCTGCTAAATTAAAGTCGGTACGTATCATGCAAAGTCGACTTCTTATTTTTCTTACAGCTATGACATTATTGTGGTGCGCTGAAATGTAGAGGAATAGAAACATGGGAGTTTGGGAGACTCTTCTCTGTCGAGTTTTGGATTAATCTGCACAAGGAGCAGCAGGACAAAAGATACTAGAGGCTTCCAAACCTGTTGCTGCCTCCTAAAAGGTAAACATGAATCAGTGCGTAAACACCAAAGACTGATAGATTGTTATCGTTTTTACCGGACAAACAGCAGCTTCTGCCCCACTGCATGTGTCTCACAAACAACAGCAGCTACAGGGAGTTTCCTCGCTTGGGCACGGTCGGGATGGACAAGTGTGAGTGCATCATTAATAATCGTTTTTTCTCGATTATGCTATTTTTGTAATCGTGCAGTGTTGTAATCGAAATCGTGATTCAATTTCAATTAATTGCACAGCCCTACCTTGTCCGACCGAAGTGCTCAGCTGTGGATTTCATAGATTATTTTGCCTAATAGATAGAACACACACAAGTCAATAAATCATCACCGGACCAATTGTGAGAAGTTCTACACTTAAACAAATGTGTGAGGAGTTTTATTGATTAGCTGGAATGTTAGCTAAAAGTGAAAATGTATTTACAGTTGTATCATGTGCCATCATCACTACTGCACACCGATAGCTCTTCAGAATAATTAGAATGTATTTATTTTGAACAGAACTGAAACAAACAAAAAAAAACAGACTGGGGCTAACCATGATGTTTTTGCAATTCATCCAGTAACTTTTGGGGTTCAAAACAACAACAAAACTAAATTTCGGGGTTGCTATTGACAGCAATTAGTCACAAATGAATCCAGACATAATATCCTTTTACTGTGATGGCAAAAATGTGTGAGAAGATTATTGGACTTATCAAAGCACAGCAAATGTGTACAGACTTATGATCGACCCCTGTGGTACTCCATTCAAATCTTTTTTTTTAACTCAAATGTAGTTTTTAATTCAAGCCATTTACTAAAAAGGCTCCAAATGAACAAAGGTCAAGTTGCATCTGGCCTCACCGCTGAAGTAGTAGTTTTGATTTCAAAAGTACAAAAGTCCTCGAGTAGGTTTTTATAATGGATCACAGTGAACTGCAGCTGAGTCCTGGGCCAAAAAAAGCAGGTCTGAAATGTGCGGCTGAAGGCGGAGACGGCGCACTGTGGAGGCAGGAGCACTCGAGAGCCATTTATTATTAATGTGGCAGACCTGGGTTACAAAAACCACAAAAAACATAGGTGATTTGGAGCTGTGAATACAATGGTGAAATAGCAGCAGAAGATACTTGGTGTTTCTTTCCTCCAGTGAATAGGCACCATTTGTTTCATTGATTGTTATTGAATGTTTGGTCTGGTCTTTATTTTGCACTTAGCAAAAAAAGAGTTATTAGTCCAAGTCTGAAGTTGTTCCAGCTCGGTTTTAATTGCACTCTTCCTTTTGTTGAAACTTCTTTCACATTTCGGTAAATGTCAGCAATGCTATTAACAGATAGTGTTGTATTAAATAATCAAAGGTATATGTCATGTCAAGAAAAATATAAACAGTGTAAACTTTACCAGACTGCCTAAATCGAGGTGTTCCATTCTCAATACAAATTTAATGTGGATATATCATGTTTAATGTTTGTAATAAAAAATAAAAAGTTTGAAATAATGTCTGTGTAAGGAAAAGACCACAATGAGTGAGAGACTGAGCTGGTCAGAATTTGGTATTGGCCTCGAGTGCCCTCTCCAGGCAGCAGTATGAACGAGGCGTCACAGAACAGTTAAAACAAGCCTTCACTTTTGGCTTCAGCGTGATAAACTCAGTGATGGATTATGGGTTTTTAAAATGTGAAGGTTTTGTGTTCCAATCATATGACGCAGCAAAATACAGAAAACAGTTTGATGTGCATTAGAAGAAGACGAAAGTAAATGAGTATGTAATGAGTAATGAGTTACTCAGAAAGGCATGAATGAAGCTGAAAAAAGTCAAGTTTGCCTGATGTCTCCTATAAATTCAAAGGTCCTGGAATCAAACTCAAGACCCCCTAGCTGTGAGACAGAAGTGCTGAACATCATATACATGTACGTGCTGCCCATCTTATGACTGAAACATATATTCCACATATAAAGCCACTGAAAAGAAGAGCCTTCTGAGCTTCTTGCAAATACCTCAATATCAAATAAACATGGTAATCTTCCTCTGTCTGTGCCAGTTCAACACATTGATCCGATCTGAGCCAAAGTCTATTCTTTAAACAGTGGAGCTGAATCCCCTAAAGCGCTGCATATGCTCCAGCAGTGTGGTTAATGAGAGCCATTTTGGCCCGAGCAGCGTAAACATTCTTCGTACAACTATTAAAACAATGGTTCTGTTTGTATTGTGTGATCCGAGTGTCTCGGAGGAATATATGGCTTTCTCAAACACACTTGGCTCCTCCCTCCACTGCTCATCACCTCATGTTCTAGACATTTAGCTTGAGTAGATTGTTGTGCTCTTCAATGTCTCTTCACTATTGTTTGTTAGTTTGTTTGTCTATATGTTTATCTGAGCAGTTTACATTCTTTGTTTTTTAAAATGAATTATTCATTACTGTAAGCTCAAAAGGAGTAGGCTGAAGCAAGAAAGCTTATATTTTGGTGCAGCTATTCTACTTGGTCTTGTAATAGTTGGAAAAAGGCTCATATATACATCAGTGGTTTTCAACCAGTGGTCCGTGGCCCCCTGGTGGTCCGTGAATTGCTATCCATTTTAACTACTAAAATACACTAGGACCGCTGCATATTGAATATTCATGAATATCAAGTTCATCTCTTTTAATAATTGTACTTTTGTTGTTTTAAACATTTGAGACACAAAGTATTGTAAAATAAAGTATATAGCCCTCTTTTATACAAAACAATAGGCCTATATTGCACACACAGTGGGCCGCAGACTACTGCTTAGTCTGAATGGTGGTCCCTGGGGCATAACCAGTTGAAAACCCCTGCTATACATCCTATTTTCAAATTCCTCTGTTAGATTATTTTTGCTGGGATTCATAATGTCAATATTGTAATCAGCACATATGAATAGTGTTTTCCTTGTACTTCAAAATGTTTCCTCCATCCAATCGGTAAATTTAAAGAGCAACTAAAGACCAAACCATCTTTTTTTTGCTGATAAACTGTATAAATGGGTGTGTAATAGTATTATCTACATGTTCCAGTTAATATTTTGACATTTTAGTGCAAACCTGCTCAAAAGTGTCCTTTTATGCCTAAAACCGAGTGGCTAACGCCCTCTAGAGGTTAAACTCGTCAACTGTATCTATTCCATTTGAATGTCGCGGTTAGCTGAGGAGGTAGAAGTTGTGCTGTCGGTAGAAGTTTACGTCATCAGCTCTGCCACGCCTCTTCATCCTCTAACGCTGTGGTATCACTGTGGCTCCGCCCCCGTAGCCAGTTGGAGTTGGATTAGCGAACACGCCTCTTTCACGCCAGATTTCAAATTTTTGGTGTGGGTGGAGTCAGGCTCTGGCCACGCCCATTTAGGCCCTCTTTAAAGACCAACACACCCCCTGTTCCAAAGTTTACTCCGCCCATTCACCAAATTCAAAAACTGCTGTGAAAGGGGCGTGCCTGGAGGCTTCTGCGGGGGCGGAGGGAGACTGAGCCGTTTATATTCCCCACAGCGGCAGAGCTGCTAACGTCACATCAGTTCTGTGTCGTCACATCGCCGGTTGAACCAATAAGGTGACAGACTCTAAAAGTCAAATCCCATATAATTTTACCCTCGAGAGGGCGCCACACAGACGGTTTTAAGCACAAAAGTTAGATTTCTACAAATGTGCACTAAAATGTCAAAGTAATAGAGACATGTAGGCAACACTATTAGACACCCATTTATACAGTTAACCAGCAAAAAAAAAAGTTGATTTGGTGTTTAGTTGTTCTTTAACAATACTTGAGCCAAGTGACCTGTATATACAACTTACTGTAATATTTTTTTCTTTTCAATTATTTCGACTGATACACATTCGAGTAAATCTTCCATTGTTACTGACATTTCATTGATCTTTTCAAATTGAATTTACTAACAGTGTTGGGAATAACAGCGTTTACAAATAATTGCGTTAGATTTTCCAGTAATTAGTAATAAAAAGCGAATATTTCCTCCGTTAGAGCGGCGTGCTCGTTTCTGTCTAAGTAACACAGGTATTTATTTTATTGCTGCCCAAAGAAGAGGAGCATCCCTCATATCCAGCTCCCATCTCTTTGCAAAGAGAGAGAGAGAGAGAGAGAGCAGCTGATCATTAGGGGACCAATCAGAGGAGGTGTTGGGCGGGGCTAAGTGTGTCCTGACGTGTTCATTGGTTTAAGCACCACACAAGCACCAAAGGAAGCTAAGCGCTCGCTGACACTGAAGGATTTCATGGTGGATATATTCCATTATTTGGTTATGATGGCTTGATTGCTTAGGTCTAACTACCTGAAGCCCCGCCCCCTTAATTTGCATTGCTGAGAGGAATCAAGAAAAGAATAATGCAGGCCGTAAAAAATAAAGCAGAGCAAAAAAAATAAAAAATAAAACAAGAATTGAATAAATAAATAAAAGCAGACAGATAATAATAATAATAATGAAGATTTAGTTTTTTATTATTATTTTTTAATCTCAGCTTTTGTAGTGATATCTTAATAATTATTTGCCAGTGTGGACATTTATTTATTTATTTATTATTTTGTCAGTTTTAGTCCTCCATAATATGTATAATGTGTACAGTTGTGTCGGTTCTGAGAGCTCTTGGTGATTATGTGGCTCAGGGTTATGTTTACTCTAACGAGCAAAAAGTATTTTCCTGGAGATTTGTTTGTAATTCAGTAATTACTTTGTCCAGTAACTAGCTACTTTTTTCATACTGTAACTGAATTACCAACGCAGTTACTTTTTGGGAGAAGTAACAAATAACTATAACTAATTACTTTTACAGTAACACTGCTTACTAACATATAGCCACCCCACCTCCTGGTTTCTTTTTTCTGTTTACAGAACTGAGGACATACCCTTCCAATTCAAAGTTAACTCCTGTCTCTTCATTGAACCATGTTCCTGTTCCTGTTACTATGTTGAATGTAAATTGTTTAAAAGTAATCTTTGATACTATTAAAGTTTGCATACATACAGTACTTCTACTATTGAAGTGGATTATTATTAATTTTCCTTCAGTACTGATGGATTTGTAATCATCTTCATCATAATTACACTTAATGCCATTGTCAGAGAAGAACATAGTGTCCGGATCTATGTCTTTATCTGGGTCATGGTCCCGGTTTATTTGGTGATATGTTTTTCATTCATGTGCGTGCATGTTTTGGAAAGCAATGAAAAGAATGAGTCCAGGCAAGTAATGTACTGTATGTGAAAATGGAACCTCTTTGTGGTGGAACAAATCACTAAAAAGATGGAGGACCAACATACAGAATAAATGACTACTTACAGCTGGAACTTGGCAAAAGATAACATGCAGTGCTTTATGGAATGCTCTTCCTGACCTATGCACTCACAAAGTGAAAGCAAACAACATAGATTTAGGAACCAAGGTGTGCAGTGTACACCACAGAACAGGATCTGCTGTGTTGACTGACCACACACATCGCTGACAGCACATTTCAAATCCACAAACTTAAAATGATTATGTTCAGTTAGAGCCACCGGTCAGATTATGCAGAAATGACATGTGAGTTACAGGTTCCTAAGGGGGCTAGACACACACGCACATCCCAACAAAAGTGTAGTGGCGTGCAAGAGTTCGAAGATACATACTGTACACGGAAGATGAAAGACTCTGCACCGCTGATTCTGCTCCCAAGAAGTTTTATTAAGCACCACCAGGTAACGTTTCAGGCGTTTAGCCCTTCATCAGACGTCATGACATAATGCCCGAAAGCACATAATGCCTGAAACGTTACCTGGTGGTGCTTAATAAAACTTCTTGGGAGCAGAATCAGCAGTGCAGAGTCTTTCATCTTCCAGTTACAGATTCCTAACCTGCTATTGCCATCAACTTGATTCAAACTATGGTTGGCATGCTTTGGATATGGTATTGTTGACCGGCTTTTCAAAAAGACAAAAAGGAGAGGTCTGGTTGGAGTACACATGGGTCACATGTTTGTTGTCCTCAGAGACAGTTTACTGTTTTGGTGACATTTGCAGCAGAGATCGGTCGTCTGCCAGTGATGCAGCTGAAGAATAGAGTTTAAACACCTTACCTCCTAAAGCAGAAGTTTCTGAACATTCCCCCCCCGAGGCTTGGGATGACAAGTCGTGTACCCCCCCCTCTGACGCAGGGAATACTACACACATAAAATATATGTCTATTTTATTAAATAACGTGAACTCAAGCATGCACTTAAATCTTAATGTAGAAGTCTGTGAGATTGCAAAATGAGGAGAGAAAGAAATTTAAATGTAACAGGGGTTTTAATCATATAATTTGTAATAATAATAATTATTAGATTACTTGTCGTTTATGTACTGTACACTGTATGTCTCGTCTGGATAGTACTGTATTTGTGGTGTCTTAATGTGCAGCTGATCCTCTGTCCCAAACAAATTGCCCCCATGGACACGAATAAAGAAAAGTAAAGTAAAGAATATATTCAAGTTTCCAAAACTTTCTTTGCATACCTAAAGTCAATCTGTGTTCCCAATCCAACCACAGAATTTATACTGTTACAAGATGAAGATCAGCTCATGTCTATGAGTAAAAACATAGGAAAAAGTCCTGGTACATACTACATAGCCTGTATCGTAGGCAAAAATTCTTCAGTCTTCATCTGTACTCTGTAGTTGAAGTGTAGGACGTTTCGATCTTACTCCAAAAATCGTCATCAGCTACTGAAGGTCTGATGACGATCTTTGGAGTAA
>OMNZ01108747.1:0-16237 GCA_900303255.1 Lesueurigobius sanzi | reverse complement strand
TTTCAAGATGCGCAATATGTAAACTTTTGATCAGGGACATTTGGCTAGTTTCTAGTTGTAAAGCGTAAACAAACAGCTTTGTTGACAATAAATGGCTTCACACAACCACTAAACATGGGCAAAATAAAGGTTTTTGTGATATCATTCATATTCTGTGAAATGATAACACATTGATATTCTAACAGGGAAAGTAAACTTGTGAGCACAACTGTATTTCTGTATTGGATAGAAACTTGAATATATGAATATTAAAGAAGTACTTTTAGAATGTTAAACAATAGAAAGGAAATTTGTCTGACTCTGACACCAGACTGAGACGCAAACCCCAAAAAGCATGCATCTGAAACTGCTGTTCTTTGTCGCTTCATAAGGATTTCCCCCAAAGCCCTCCACCACCCCGGCCCCCACCACCACCCGGGACCCAGTGGCGGACTTCTGCAGAGGCCGCCCCGACGGTCTGTACGAGAACACGGCGGACAAGACCACTTTCTTCCACTGCTTCCAGGGAATTACCTACCTGAACCACTGCCAGCCTGGCCTCATCTACTCGGACTCCTGCAAGTGCTGCAACTGGCCCTAACCAACACATGAAGAAAACAACGAATACATTTGACGCAGTTGTAACAATCATACATAGTTCAGATTAAGTTGATATACTGTATTACTCACCTGACAATAAAGAAGTCAAACCAGATATTGTTTTGATAAATAATTAAAAGAAAAAACACAAAAAATCTTCTGTATAGTCCTTAAAATGGCATCAAAAATGGGAACTTGTCCTGTGACTGAAAACCATGAATAGTCAAGGAAATGAAGACAGCATGTGTCTGTGTTTAGGATAGAGCACAATGAACAGAAAGGCAGACTCAATTCCACACATAGAGCCAACAAAAATACATTTCTAGTTCCTTTATTAGCATGAATGTTGTTTTAAGGGAAGACGCTCAATGTTTTCAAGTTTTGGGACAGTTTGCTCTCTTAAAAACATATGACCAAATCTTTGTAATTGAAAGGAGTGTAATTGAATCAACGTTTCTCCATTGCACTATATAGAAAATAGTAACTCAAAATGCATCTACACTTTAGTACTGTAGCACCTACAGACTTCAAACTTTTTATGAAGGTTTTTCTCAGAGAGATTTTTCAATATTTAATTTTGAACACCAAAAAACAAGATGAAATTTGATTTTTTTTTTCCAGATTTATCCACTAATAAATAGCTTACTAAAAAACTAAACAAGATATGCAAAACAAATATTTGAAACTAATACATCCAAAAAATGAAACCATCCATAGATTTTGTCAATTTTGGCCATTTTTACACACAAAATGTCAAAACATACAATTACAGAAAACCAATACATTTCCTTCTCATATTTGTGTCAGTAATATACAACAGAAGTTTTAAATTCATATCAGTCATTTTATTCCCCCCTAAAACACTTTGCCCCTGGTTTGCTATGATAACCCCAACTGAATAAAGAGTGAAGTTGAACAATAGCATAAATACTTGAGTAAATACCTGTTTAAAATACCTAGATCTGGTCTGTTTATTCACTATTTGGTACAGTACTATATACAGTATATTTAAAAGTGATTACTAACAAAACCAATCAAGTAATATTGTGAAAGTTGTGAAATATGTGCAAGATTACTCTTATCAAATCGTGTCGTAATCCAAGATATAAAACATTCAACGTATGGAAAGTGCTTAGTTTGTAAAAGCAGAACCACAATAATCAGACATCAAAGGACTGTTGTACAAATATAATCAGTGGATTAATGATTTATGTTTACCTCAGCGCTTTATCACATTTATGGAACTATATTAATTAATAACAAGGCTTGACATGGGCAAAGTGCAGCCTGTGATCATTGAGAGCGGGAAATCTGTTTTACAAAACAAATCATCAGGATATCTACACATATAGCAGTTTAACACTTCAGTACTTCCTGTGGTGTGGTTATGGTGACTTTGCTACACGTATTACAGGATGAACACCATCTTATTGTAAAGTGACTTGGGTGAGTGTTTTATTGTTTATGCAGAGATTTGATTTGAGGACTGGCATGAGTGATAACGAGTTGTAAAAAGGGATGCTAATCAATACCTCCTCTGCTATATCCGACAGACTGATTTCCATACATCCTCGGAGTTAAAGGGAATACTAGGGCAGGGCAAGGCAAGGCAAATTTATTTGTAGAGCACAATTCATACACAAGGCAATTCAAAGTGCTTCACAATTTCATAAAATTACAAGAAAGCAGATAAAATCAATCAATAAAACAAATATAGTCATTAACTAATTACATTAAAAGTGAAGAGAGCAGATAAAATACTTTCAGTTGACATATGCACAGTGAAAAGAACCGTTTTCAGCCTGGATTTAAACATTGTCAAAGTTGAGGTCTGTCTCACACCTTTTGGGAGACATGGGCACATATCATTTATTTTAAAATCTTAAAAAATGTGCCCCCAGCTGTTACACCTGAGTATCTCTCCGAGCCTTATTTCAGCTGTTGAGATGTGAGGTAATCAAATGTATGATTAGAGCTGAAACGACTAATCAATTATGAAAATAACTGTTTTAGTAATCGGTTAATCGTTTTCTTGACGGAATTTTTTTTAAAGTTAGTATTTTGGCCAAAAATCCTGTCTCTTTAAAGGTAGGGTATATTTTTGCCACAGATCTTGTCATGTAAACATGTCCAAATATGTACATGATGTTATTAATGCTTAACATTTATTATTTTGGTTCTCAGGACACTAACCAATCTTTAGGGAGTTAAATGACCTTCAGTTTACATTCAGGTCAGCTTTGATCCGATAAACATCCATAAATTGTTCTTGTTGGTCAATGATAAAGTGAGTTTTCTGGTACATAGTGATCTTGCATGTCACAGTCATATCTAGTTTAAAATATATATTTATCGTTTGGACCAAACAATATTATATTTATTCACTCAAAGGATCCAGGAACACTGTTATATAACTTTGAGAGGTGTGGGCTGGACAAAACTAGGCCATTCTGACTATCTAGCAAACATATTAACTATTAACATACGTACATATCCACCAATGATCAGACCCCACCCCAGCACCACATGGGTGCAATGTACTGTATATAAGAGGCCATGAGACTTATGAACACTGGCTCCTTGTAAAGACCCATGGTAAGTCTGATCTCGAGACAGGCCACAGGCCCTCAGTTAAATTACTGAAAAAGATGCAGGAATGCAGCCTTTAGATAAATATTGTCATAACTTTGTTATTGTTTGTTGTATTGATTCCAGTTGCACCAATAGCATCCTGCTATGGTCGTCTGATAATATGATGTTTTCACATTTTTGTCATTTTCTTTAATTCTGTTTTTATTGTCAGATACAGCAAGCCGTGAGCATTCAAAATCAAGATGACAAAGCTCACAGTTCTAGCAGGTAAAATAATAATCAAAATATCAATCAAGATATTGTACAAGAATGTTTACAAGAATTTTTGTAGGACGAATTAATAATATGTCATTTCACTTATAGGCTTGTGCCTGGTCATGTGCCAGTTGGGTAAGTATATAAGTAATGTAATTTTATATATATATATATATATATATCTGTGTAAAACACAACATTTAACACTACATTTATTTTCTTTGTTTAATTTTAGCAACTGCATCCAAAATGATTTGCTACTTCACCAACTGGTCTCAATACAGACCAGGTACTGGGAAATACATGCCCCAAAATGTTGATCCCTTCCTCTGTACCCACCTCATTTACGCATTCTCCATCATCAACCCCCGAAATGAGCTTGTAACTTATGAATGGAATGACGAGACTCTGTATAAGACCTTCAATGGCCTCAAGAGCACGTATGAACAATTCTTACAATTTACATTGAATAACATAAAATAAATAAATAAATAATGTTAAATACACTTTCTGAAGGAATCCAGGACTAAAGACATTACTAGCTGTCGGAGGATGGAACTTTGGATCAACACAGTGAGTAAAAGTTATTATCCTGTAAGAATTATATGATTAATTTATTTAACAGTGCCTAATGTTTTTAGGTTTTCCATCATGGTGTCCAATGCAGCCAACCGCCAGACTTTCATCCAGTCCTCCATCAAGTTCCTGAGGACTCATGGCTTTGATGGTCTGGACCTGGACTGGGAGTACCCAGGATCTCGTGGAAGTCCCCCGGAGGACAAGAAGAGGTTCACTCTTCTGTGCATGGTCTGTGTTTCATTGTGCATGGACTTAACACACAGATAGCAACATTTGATTATTTATTATTGATTGATTGCAGGAACTGGAAGAGGCCTATGCTGCAGAGGCCAAGGCGAGTGGCCGACCCCAGCTCATGGTAACTGCTGCAGTGTCAGCAGGAAAGGGAACCATCGATGCAGGATATGAGATCGCTGAGATTGCCAAGTACGGAAATGTTCTTTACAAGAAAGAGCATTTACATAATGTACATTTTCAAATATGTCCAGTCAGTGTAACAGAGATGCCATTTCAGATCCCTGGACTTCATTAATGTGATGACCTATGACTTTCATGGAGCTTGGGAGCGATTCACTGGACACAACAGCCCTCTGTACCGAGGCTCTCATGACAGTGGAGATCTCATTTATTTCAACACTGTAAGAAATGAATTAAGTGCATAGCCAATAAACACAATCTCAGTGGGAAAATTTAGTTTTGATTGTATCATGGACCTTCACTGTTAGGACTATGCCATGAAATATTGGAGAGACCAGGGGACCCCAGGAAATAAATTGATGATGGGCTTTGCAACTTATGGCCGCACCTTCCGGCTTTCCTCTTCCAATACTGGTGTTGGCGCTGCTGCAAGTGGTGCTGCGTCCGCAGGTCCATACACTCGTGAGGCCGGATTCTGGTCCTACTATGAGGTAATCCTGCACCAAATCCAACCACAAACTTGTAAATCCATTTTATCATATATATTTTTTTTTAAATCTTTCTCCTCCAGATCTGCACATTCTTAAAGGGGACCACAGTCCAGTGGATCAGTGACCAGAAAGTTCCCTATGCCAGCAAAAACGGTGAATGGGTGGGATTTGACACCAGGAAAAGTTACGAGACCAAGGTATGTAATAATAAACAACAATAATCTCCTTACAGCAGTCAGGCTTAAGGATACATCCCTTTGTTTCTCTATAATTGTGCCGAGGTACCAGACAAACTGAACTTAGTCTGGCTATTCATTGGTGAATCACTTTATAATAAAATTGATCAACAGGTTCAATATATGAAGAACAACAAGTTTGGAGGAGTATTTGTGTGGGCCTTGGATTTGGATGACTTTAACGGAGAGTTCTGTGGACAAGGAAAGCACCCACTGATGTCTCACCTCCGCACGCTTGTTAACGGCGGTTAGTTTGACTTAATAATACAAATATTCTTACAATCTACAATTCTTGTATCCATTTCAAACTGTTTCTGTGTATGTTACAGGTGTGACCCCCACACCTACAACAACAACCAACAGACCAGGTGTAACAACCACTGAGAAACCAGCCATTACCACCCCCAGACCCAGTGGTACTACAACAACCAGGACCACCACTGTCCCTGTGCCCGGAACGAACTTCTGCAAGGACCTGTCCGACGGCATTTACGCCCACCCGACCGACAACACTAAGTTCTATGAGTGCGCCGGGGGACGCACCTATCTGAAGAGCTGTGGTGGGGGCACAGTCTTCGATGATGGCTGCAAATGCTGTACTTGGTAATGAATGAAGCACCTGTCTATGTCAACTATAACCCTGCACTAAAGGTTATATCACAAGAAAGCACCATGAAACAATAAAGTTTTGTGCAACCTATATGCTTTGTTTACTATATTTATTCATTTATTATGCTCAATAACTTTAACCATTCATGTACAAATTGTGGTTCTCAACTGATATGGACTCTGGACTCACTGCCCTCCTACAGTGCCATGCCATGACCCATTAACAATTGAATTTGTTATTTATATAACGTAAAATAACTGTGTTTTGTTTAGTTGGTTATTTGAGCAATTCACATTTCTTTTCTTTTCTTTTTACAAGTTTAGACTTAGACAGACTTTATTGATCCACGAGGGAAATAGCGTTGTGACAGTAGCTCAAATATTAATCTTAAAAGCAACACCAACAACAAAATAATAAAATGTGAATAAAGAATCAGAATATAGGTACTCTGGCATATACAATCTGGGAAAGTAAAAAATACAAAGATAAATTACAAAAAATTGAATGATAGATCTTGAATTTTCAATATGCAATATATACAAAGACGAAGCAGATAAACATTACATAGTAATGGTACGCGTGTTCCTATAATTTACATTAATCATTTCACAGTAATAAAATAAGAGGACTGTGTCGACCAGAGTTCTATGATCGATTCTATAATTCTTTGACAGGAAGAAAGTCCTCAAAATATTCATGACTAAAGTGCATATATACAGCTGCATCCGTTTCCCATAGGGGGTAGTAGTAATAATAATAATATTAGTAATAATAGCATGGTTTGACTTTACACTGGCGTGTGTATGTACATGAGCATTGACATGTACTTCATTATTCCTGAATTTTCCAGGGACAAAACAAACTAAAACAAAACTTTAAAATGCAGTGTGTGAGAACCACTAAGACTAGTCTAAATGTATCATTTAGTGGGGTAAAGTTGTGGAACAATTTACCTGAAACAATCAAAGAAAGTAGCAGCATTAGCCAATTTAACATAAAACAAATATAAAAAGATCTTTTTTGAAAGAGAAAAGGTTCTGGTCAGGACGTTAGAAGCTTTTAGTTTTATCAATCATTTGAGAGAAAATTGGGTTTACAATAATGAAGGGAAAAAAATTTGGTTTGGAGTGTGTACAGTGTAACTAGAACACTCAGTAACTTGATGAACACTTAATAACTCTGTGTCAGACTAATGTAAACTGAATAACCTGTTCCATTTACACTGCTCTATTTGCACTATGTGGTATGTCCACACCAGTGGTTTCGCTAGGGATCATTTTTCTCAGTCATTTTGACAGACAGGGTTGTAAAAAATCTGTCATAAGCTATTTTTATCCTTCATTAATTAACTTAACTCATTATATACCTAGTATTATACATGTAAGAAAACACAAATTACAGGATAAATGGTAGGCAAAACAACTCCTGTACAACTGAGAACCTACACAAACGTACAGGATAAATGGATGCAAATCTAAATATCATTTGTGTGCAATAAATTTTGTACACGTGTTAAAACATGTATAAAACTTTCAAAAGATGACGATGGCTTGATTTTCAATCCTTCAAAATGAAAGACAGCCTTCAAAATTTTCTGTCAAAACTCACAATATTCAGTCATTGACAGAGAATTTTCAGTTAATGTAACCTCTGGTCCACACTCACATTTGCTGCTAATCTGTAATTCACCATTTATGCTGCTGTCTCGTATTGTGTTAAATTGCTATTTTATTAGATTTTTCGATCTTCGATCTTTTTTCCATAGTTTATTATTTATCATTATTACAAGTTTATGTTTCATGCTGCACAAGAACACCAAAGAAATTCCTGGTTCCACATTCCTAGTCTGTGAAACCTTCATTGACAATGGGAATAAATTCTATTCTGATTCTGTAATTTAGGGGCTCATAAGTTTATACTTTCTCTGCTCGCTTTTTGAGTATTTTTTTATTCTTTTTTTTTGGTTTGTTTGTTTTTTGGTATGTTCTGTCTGTGATTTCAAAAGTTGCTGCTGATTCAAAATAAATTGAATGAAAGCACTGTACTATACTCTCTCCAGTGCTTTATGTCATACGCATGCACACAAAGATTCTCAGATTGTAGGCTGAAGAGAATGCTTACATTCATCAAATTGACTTTTTATTTGTATAATTATGAGTGAAATAAGGGGAAACCATAGAATCTATTGGTTTCTGTGTCTGAAGTCATCCAAAGCTTTCACCTTAGTCCACTGAAGAAGAAAGAAAAACATGAATTAGTGAAAAGGTTTGCTTGAAGATTGGAGAAATGTAAACGAGTTTTGAAACCGTGCCATTTCTTGCACCTTTAGTTTTATGTTGTTTAGATAGGGTGTAAAGACTTGGAGTTAATATTCATACTTTTATGTTTCAATTGTGTTAAGGTTATCTTGTTATTGACGGCGGGAGATCTCATGGCAGGACATCTTGATAGTGTCTGCTTGTGGTCAACGTTCAAAGATGTCACTGCCGACCGTTTATGCCAGCCACGTTGCATAAGATGTTTGTGTCTGTTGTGGTTATGATATCTAATCTGCTGAATAATTCACGTAGAAATATTGCCACTATTGAGAGAGATGCCACACGCGAGCATCTCCAAGGACAACAGCAAAACAGATGAGCTTAGTTAGTGCTCGTATCTTAGCATTTATCCCTTGATCGCAACTGCTGATGTTTTCTCCGTGTTGTTCCTTGTGCTGCTCCTGAGTTAGATCACTTGTATTATTTAAATTCATTTATCATATATTTAACCATTTATGGGGAAACATAAACTTGTAGAGAAAATTCTGATAATACACAGTGTTGCAAGATTTGAAAGTTGAATCATTCTTTGCAAAAGGGTTAGTCTTGTTTTGTTGAAATAATTGCCCAAAGTGGAGTCCTCCGAGGCACAGTAGGGGGGCCTCCAAACCTGTCTACAAACGTGCTACATAAAACTGTTTGTTAAAATCAGTATTTAAATCAGTATTCAGATCACAGTTATTACGACTTAGTGTTTATGTATAATTTTAAGCTGTAAAACAAATTTAGAATTGGCGTGTCCTGGTGGAATCTTCGGGGGCCTCAACGCTCCAGACTAGAAAAGACAGCATTCAACGGTCCCTCCAGTTCATGTTAAGAAATTTGTGCCATGTCACATTTTACTGTTTTGTTTGTCAAACAGAAACTCACTTGTGTATGTTGACCTGTAAAATATATTGCTGCCCTGATATGGCGGCTGTCCCACATTGCACTGATGCTGTGTGTGGAGATCATGGTGCAACTGTGGCCAGTCAATAATTATCTACATATGGTTCAGATGTTAAGTATCTTATCTTGTCTATTAATGACGCCACTGCTCCTCCTCTGAGTTTCTGTATAAAAGACCCCTTTTACCCTCAGAGGTTTGGGTCGGTTTCTGTTTGGCACAAGGGTGAGGACACACAGGAACACACTGGTGGTTTGTCATTGCACTTATTTAAAATTAACTATCTGCTTATGTTACAGTATATCCCCCAAAGGTGGTTTGCGATGACCAAGCTTACACTTCTTGCAGGTAAAATACAATCCCTTGTGATGTTATTGCCTTTTTTGGCTCTGAATCTTGTTTCATTTAAAGCCAGTAAAATGTTTTTTAATTAGTTATTTTTAGTCCAAATTTTGTGTTCTTCTTTTAGCATGGTTTGTCGTAATTTAATCCTGGTTTAGTCCTTGTTGTTCAGGCCAGTATTTGACTAAAAACTGTTCTCTCTCTCCTAGGCTTATGCCTGGTGCTATGCCAGTTTGGTAAGTATATTCATGGGCACACTTTACATAAAAAGTCTCTTTGGTGATACTGTATGTGTTATTCTCAAATACAATCATTTATGTCCCATAAGGCACTGCCATGGAGATGGCATGCTATTTCACTAACTGGTCCCAGTACAGGCCTGGCCAGGGGAAGTTCTTGCCCCAAAATGTGGACCCCTTTCTCTGCACCCACCTGATCTATGCCTTCTCCATCATCAACCACGCCAATGAGCTTGTCACCTACGAATGGAACGATGATGTGCTCTACAAGTCCTTCAACGACCTCAAGACAAAGTGAGTTAAAATTTTCAGTAGTAGTAGTAGTAGTAGTATGTTCAACTTATGAACTTATTTTATCGTCACAGATTTTTTTTATCCATTTAGAACTATTAGTGGCATAATATAGAAATTAAAACTAAGTACTGGAGCAAAACCCGTAGAAAGCCATACAATATACTGTATATATACTTTTTACCCTTGGCTAATTAGTTTTTACAAATCCTACACAGGAATCCTCATCTGAAGACTCTATTGGCTGTTGGTGGATGGAACTTCGGCTCTCAACAGTGAGTATTGTTTATTTTGACAGATGGTGACAAAAGTAACTGGATGAGAATGAGAGTAAATGCCTGGCATTGTTTTTGGCACACAGAGTATGCATATTATGTACATCTAACTGATCTAAATGCCTAACATTGCAAATTCCCTTTGATTGTCTTTTCTGTAATACATGTGATAATAAAGCCAGACAAGATATTTAGGCCCAGCTGTAAATATCCAATTCATGTTAATTGGTGTGTGATAAATGGTAACAGAGTCATGTGCATACAGGTTTTCCATCATGGTGTCCAATGCAGCCAACCGCCAGACATTCATCCAGTCCTCCATCAAGTTCCTGAGGACTCATGGCTTTGATGGTCTGGACCTGGACTGGGAGTACCCAGGTGCTCGTGGAAGTCCCCCGGAGGACAAGCAGAGGTTCACTCTACTGTGCAGGGTGAGTCCACACAACTATACTGAACAGTGGTTTGTCTTTTTGTTTTTGTCATTATTTTAACATCATGGCTTTGTTTTATTTTATGCAGGAACTTGTTCAAGCATATGCTGCAGAGGCCAAGGCCACAGGTCAGCCTCAGCTCATGCTAACGGCTGCAGTATCAGCTGGAAAGGGAACCATCGATGGTGGCTATGAGATTGCTGAGGTTGCAAAGTAAGTACGAAAGCTCACAAGACAAATATACCTTGTAACTGTTTTTACAATTTTTCCTTTTTTCCCTTCATTTAGAGAGTTTGATTTCATCAATGTAATGACCTACGACTTCCATGGAACCTGGGAACAGTTTACTGGACACAACAGCCCCCTATTCCGTGGTTCACAGGACTTTGGAGACCTCATTTACTTCAACACTGTAAGACTTTCGACAGAGTTGTCTCTAGTATCTCTCATCAGATGTTTCACATGTATTTATTTTTGTAGGACTATGCCATGAAATACTGGAGAGACAATGGGACTCCAGTGGAGAAGCTGAGGATGGGCTTTGCTGCCTACGGACGCACTTTCCGCCTGACCTCTGCAAGCACTGGTGTTGGAGCTCCAGCGAATGGTGCTGCGTCTGCTGGACCCTACACCCGTGAGGCTGGATTCTGGTCCTACTATGAGGTACATAGCAGCTATATACAAGAGGACAACAAACTCATTCAATAAAATATGCATTATTTTGCGATGTGAGCAGCATGGTAGCGCAGCAGTTAGCGCTCGTGCTTCACAGCTAGAAGGTCCCAGGTTCGATTCCCGGGCCGGAGAGGGCCTTTCTGTGTGGAGATTGCATGTTCTCCCCATGTCTGCGTAGGTTTCCTCCGGGTGCTCCGGTTTCCTCTTCCACTAAAAACATGTACAACAGATCAGGATGAATGAGAGTGTGTTTGTGTGTAGAAGTGCGGGACAACGGATGGCTACAATCTGGAGTGGCGTGTTTACATGCATGTGTGTCCATTAACATGCACTGTCCCAACCTAATAAACAAATAAATACATAAAGAATTCAATATACTGCTGATTTTTGTCTACCATTGACACAATGTTTAACAGATGTAAAATTATGTTTGAGTAGCAGGCCTAATACAGTATATAATGTTGATTTAGAAACCGTTCACTCAAAGTCTGGGGAAAGTGCCATAACAAAACTTGTAGAAAAAGGTGTGTGCCTATTTACTTGCTGCTCATGTCTCAATTTTTGTTTCTCAGATCTGTGGATTTGTGAAGGGCGCAGCTATCCAGTGGATTGAAGACCAAAAGGTTCCCTATGCCACCAAAAGTAATGAGTGGGTTGGATTTGACACAAGGGAAAGCTACGAGATTAAGGTATGCGGCTGTTCATTTTTCTTTCTCATACTTTCTGGACATTTTCAATATAATTTCTTTGTCTGTGCAGGTGCGCTATCTGCAGGAGCAGAAGTTTGGAGGGGCCTTTGTGTGGGCTCTTGACCTTGATGACTTTGCAGGACAATTTTGTGGAGAAGGCAACCACCCTCTGCTTTCCCACCTTCGCAAACTTCTCAACATTGGTAAGACAGCACACCTAGATGCACTAAATCTGAATCTGCAAGTTACTGTTTTGATTTTGAAGCACATTGAGTTGCTTTTGTGTATGAAATGTGCTATATAAAACAGTTTCTTCTTATTTTTCTTCTTAAATTAACTTTGACCAGTAGGCAGAATTGAATTACTCTAAAAAATAAGTTTTAGTGTTTACTTTATTATAAGAAAACTGTGACCAGCGCACACTGCAATTATGTCCTTGGGAAAGAAAATGAATACACATGAATGAAATTAATGAGGAATTGGTTGTGGTTTGGAGGAGCTGGCTATGGGCACATTTTGGGAGCCCCTGCCCTGGGGCTGCCCTGGATGCGGTTACAAAAGTAACTTACCACCAAAAGTGTGATTGAGGAGCTAGGGCTGGGCATACCTATACTAAATTATTTGTCATCTACAGAAAAAAAAGTAAATATCTAGATAAGTTAAGTTTAGTGGCTCATTTGACCTAATTTAACTTGTTCTAAAGTGTTTTTGACTTGTTTCAATAGATTTCTACTTATTTCCTTTTATATTTAAATATATCTGCCAATGGGGTAAGAAAACTGGTCTTGTCCTTTTGGCAGTTTAATTTTCCTAATTCAAGAGAGATTACCTTAAAATCAGTAAAAATTGTTATGAAATAAACCAAATAATGTAGATGACTGTAGTAAATATGTCTAATCTAGTCAAAATTGCTCTAAACAAGACTAATATTCTCAAATCAAGTCATTTATACTCATGCTTCATTTTTAGTTTTGTTGTAGAACCATAAAACAGAACAATAATGGTCATTAATTCAATAAAACACTGTTTATTTTGGTGTTTTTTCTATTATTTGTGCTGAAACACCTAAGTCACCAGGCAGAGGAATTTGCTTTCTAAAGAAAAATATTTTTTCGGTACCTGTTCTCGGTACCAATTTATTTTTTTACACCAGTAGATTATTCTAAGATGACAATGCCAGGATTCATTGGGCTAACATTGAGAAAGAGTGGTACAGGAGCATCACTATTTAGCTACTACCACACCAGATCTTAACTCCACTGAGAATCGCTGGGATGTGCTGGACATCGCTTTGCGCAGTGGCCATACTCTCCCATCATCAATACAACATCTTGGTGAATAAGTAATGCAACTCTGCATGGAAATAAATCTTTTAACACTGCAGAAGCTTATTGAAACAATACCACAGCTAATGGTGCAGTAATCAAAGCTAAAGGCAGTCCAAGGCGTGTGTGACATTTCTTTTTGTGATGACATTATTTCCGGCCGGGCAGTGTACTTGAAGTGTTTAGTATTGCATAATTGTTGTCCTGTTTCTGTTGTGTGCAGAGCTGCCCCCACTGCCCCCAACCACCACTCGTGACCCCAGTGCCACCACTCTCACTACCACTACCACCACCACCACCACCACTCATGCCCCAGGGCCAGGCTTCTGCAACGGCAAACCCGACGGCCTGTACCCCAACCCCGACAACAAGAACAGCTTCTACATGTGCGCGGGAGGCGTCACTCACGAACGCCACTGTGGAGCCGGTACTATCTTCGATGACTCGTGCAAGTGCTGCATCTGGCCATGAGCAATCTGCCGACGTTAGGAAAAGTGGATTGTTTTCATGAAATTGCCATTTGTTTGTAAAAGGTTCCTAAATGTGTGTATTCAAACAAAATGAGAAATTTGTAATATTTACAACTGTTTTTGGCTTCGAACATTGCACAAACTGGTGGATTCTGAAGATCATACCCCAAATATTAAACATGTAAACAGCACTATTGATTTCACCATTTCTGTCCATTACCTTTGGGATGTATGTGGCTGTATGAACAAAAAATAAAATGAAAAGAAAAGGAAATAAAATGGATTGACTCATATATTGAAAAAAAACAATAATGGGGCGGGGAGTGTGGGGTTACCGCTGTACATGACACACTGAAAAGGGTAATAGTAATAATAACATATACAACAAGCTGGCAATACTCAGAGGTACTATAGGGGAGCTCTCAAAAATTGTATGCAAAACAAGTAAACAGAAAAAGGTTTAGGTTTTAAGGAAATCTGTGTAGGTTCTCAGTCGTAGGCAAAGATTCTTCAGTCTTCATCTGTACTCTGCAGTTGAAGTTTTCAGGAAATGTTTTACGGTATTTTTGTTAAATTTGACCATTTTGAATCAGTATTTAGCCAACTCTCATTGCTATCTGTTCTTTAATATGTACATTCTGGGTTGTAAAACATTACTAATTATCTTTATTATGGTGAATTATTATTATGGGGGGCCCCTGTGTGATTTTTGGAACGATAAGGTGGCCAGGACGATTGAGACTTTGGGAATGGCTGCTCTAAAGCAATGTGACTGTATTGAAGTCAAGTCAAGTGTCACTATACTATCATAAAGTGTGTTTATGACAGTTCAGGCATGTTACAGAAGTGAGCTACTGGAACTTTTGTATAGACTCCTTAAACAGATACTATAGCTCAGATGGCAAACAGTGGATGATGGGAGCAAAAAATAAATAAAAAATCGAAATTAAGTTATATATATTTTATATAACCAATATATTTTTTTGTGTAAAAATGGCCAAAAAAATAACCAATTTCTAAGGAAATTGGATATGTTTTTTTTTTTTTTTTAGAATGATATCATCCTGGTGTAGAATAGGTCAAAATAACACCCCATACCCAATGATGTCAGGGGTTTACTCTTACACAAGCAAAGACACAGTTTGAACATTTTGAACTGTTTATCGGGTCAGTCATTGTCGCATTGTTGCAGGTATAAAAATTGTGTTAACACTTACTGTAATGTAGATGCACTGACTTGTACTTTATGTGGATATGAGCCCTGCCTGAAGCACAGTTTGTACAAATTTTAATATATTGTAAGCCCTAAACCCACAACAAACGAGTTTCTTCTTTTCAAGTATGACATTTGAGTTTGCAGGTATAGACTGCACATGTTTATTTTATTAATAATTAGAAGTAGAAAGTGCAGACAAATTGTCGAATTAGTGGATTTACTCAATATGAATTAGTACAATGCAAAAATTGGCATCATTTGATACAGCCCTGTAGGGAAAGAGTAAAAGCATGACAAAGACTACAAATTTGATATCCAGTGTATCCATCACCAAGATACAAAAGATGTGATAGTGCTCCGCTTTCTCCCAAACACAAACTCACTCTTGAATGACAGAGAAAACACTTGTTGCAAAGTAAAGCCAGTCAACTTCACAATCACACACTAGCACATACCAGACTTTTAGAGAAATAAGTTGTTACTTATCACAAGGTAACAATTAATTGAAATACTACTCCTCTAACCGCCACCTTATCGTGGTGGAGGGGTTTGAGCGCCTAGGAGCTCTGTTGTCTGGAGCATTATGCTCGGGTCTCCCATGACAAACAGGTCCTAGGTGACGGGTCAGACCAAGAGCGGTTCAGAAACCCTTTATGATGAGAGACCATCAAGGACTGTTACATCACCCGGAGGTGAAGGAGCGTTGTGAGGCGGATTAAACAAGGAGCAAAACTAGGTCTACACCTGATCCAAAATCAGACAATATCACGGACTGAATCTGGATTAAACCAGAACTAAACCAGGAGAAAACTAGGTCTAAACCTGGTCCAAAATCAGACAATATCACGGACTGAATCTGGGTTAAACCAGGACTAAACCAAGAAGTAAACCGGACTAAAGCAGAGACTGAAATGAAGGTCTAAACCAGGACCACACTAAAAAGGACTAAATGATTACCCTGGACTAAACCAGGACTAAACCAGGACTAAACCAGGACTAAACCCAAGGACTCAATCAGAAATAAACCAAGAGAAAACTAGGTCTAAATCAGATCTAAACCAAGACTAAACCATGAGGGAAGCATGAAAAAACTGAAACTCTGACTAAAACAGGCCTAAACCCCAGAAGAAGCAGATGGCTTTAGTCGCCTTTAAAAGAAAATTCACACATGAATTGTGATAAAATCGAAATCGTGATTTAAACTAAAGAAAATCGTGATAAGATTTTTTGGTCATGTCACTCAGCCCTAGATTATCAGCAGAAAAAAACATGATTTGGTGTTTAGTTGCTCTTTAAGCAATATTCAAATCCATTAATATCA
>OMNZ01108746.1:13094-34315 GCA_900303255.1 Lesueurigobius sanzi | reverse complement strand
ACTGAATCTAAAAGCACCTTCACCATGTACTTGTACTGAAGTCATATTAGCGTCCTGTGGAGTGGCTACAAAGGACCCTGCGCTGTGATCCCATGTTGAGGATAGTGCGCTCACTAAGAAAGTTGATGATGAGAGGATTGATAAGGCTCTCATTCGTATATTAAATGCATAGAGTGTATATTAATGATGGAGGTACAATTGGCTAGTCCTCCGTGAAGCCAGTTAGCATACGGGGGCGGGCTCCGGAACCAGGAAGCTCCTATTGACTTTCCATTGAAACTTTTTCGCCCCTCTTTAACTTGTTATTGGAAATAGTCTTGTTAATATGAGCCTCAAGTGCTGTTCTTTGTCTTTTAACAATTCTATTTTCAACATTATTTAAGATATTAACATAAAATAACTGGCCAATCAGGTGCCTTCTTGCTCTGTGGTTGCCATGAGAATGTAACTGGCACATACCATATATGGAATTAGGCTCCAAAAATTCAACATGGCGGTGGTTCAGACAGCTAAACTGCTAGCATGAATGGGCTTCATTAGCCCGCGCTGAACGCTATGGGGAAAGCCACACAGGCTATACCTCCATTGTTATATACACTCTGAAATATTGATCTCCATTTCCTAATTAAACCAATAGGCAAATACCGTATTTTCCGACAATGAAGAAAAAAAGAACATATATAAGTCGCACTGGACTATAAGTCGCACTGGACTATAAGTCACACTTTTTGGGGGGAAATTTATTTCACAAGAACAGACATTTCATCTTGAAAGGGAAGTTCAATAGAATAGGCTGAATAGGTGTACAGTATGCTGACGTAACACATTGATTTGTTATTCAGCTACACGAAGCATAAACAACAAACTGAATATGTGTCTGGCATGTTACCATAACATATTAATGAATATATAAGTTGCACCTGAGTATAAGTCGCAGGACCAAACTATGAAAAAAAGTGCGACTTATAGTCCGGAAAATACGGTAATCAAATTTTTAATCAAATTTGGGGCTAACTGGGATTTTTCAGCAAATCAGGTTTGCGATTAAAAAAAAGATATACTGTAGTTATTTATTTATGTATCTTTATATGTATTCATTTATGTTATTAAACACAAAGCAAACAAAAGTACAACATGGGTACTGTACTGTATTTATCTTTTTAAATTTTAAATGAAGTTCACGCTCAGTCGATTGTGACAAACTGTGCAGCCCGAATTGAAATTATATATTTTAAAGAAAGAAAAAGGAGAATGTTTGAAGGTCAAAGTGGTGTGACTATTCATGGAAACAGAGTTCATTATGGGAGAATGTGGCTCGCCTTCAGGGAAGTCATCAGATACGGCTCCTGGCCTTTAGCATCCACAGCACTGACCCCAAAGGAACCATACCCCGCGCTCCTTCAATTCACTACTACTTTTAGTCTGCAACAATCAGACCAATGCTCCATACTCCTCGTTAAATTAAAGAGGGGGAGGGCAAGTGTCCAAATGTCCAGTCAGACCAAATAAGGCCAATGTTTCTACCCATTATTATTAATAGGAAAGACTTCTTTAGGAGTTCACCTTAACCTTAACTTAACCTTAACATTTGCTGCCTGTGTGAAATGTTTGGCAAAGCTGAAATGACAAGTCATAATTTAACTCCTGGATGAATAATCATAAATTCTGATCATCTGCGTGTTGTTTTTCTGTCTGCAGTTAAACCGGAAGGTGGTGGTAAGTGAACTCTGCACCACAGCCTCTGACCTTTTGGTCTTCCAGTCAAGCACTCGGTGACTTGACAACTGCCTCTCTCCTTTTCACTTTTGCACACGTACTGTGTTAAGTGCCTGCCCTAATACTTAAAGTGCATATGACAGGATTCAAGCATTCCATTTAGTTTGATTTATAATATCTGTGAAAAGTATTCATCTCACTTTTACGTCAGGGAAGTGGCATTTTAATGAAGAAAAGAATACTGACTCACTCGTTTCTCATTGGTGTAATATGGTCGGCATGGGAACAGGATTGTTTACCTCTGCGTATGTCACTTCCTGTGCCCGTCTCCAATAAGGAAGTGAAAATGTAAACATCGCAAACATCGTCAAACCTGGGAAAACTAGGGGAAATCTGAGTATAATGGTGTTAGTGAACATCTTGTCATATGCACTTTAACTGTACAAGTTACTCAGAATTCTTGTTTGGTTTGTAAGTTTTAAGATTCAACTAAATTCTTACAACCGTAATTTATTCAAACTAGAACTCATTGACTATTTGCAACGTTCATTTTAGCCCCAGAAGAGACACCTCCTGAGGGTGAGGGGAACTGAGTCTATTTGTGTCATAATACTGTACTGTGTGTACGTAACGTGACTTTATGTTGGTGTTTGCTAATTTACAATTTCCTGTTGTTCTGTACTTGATCTATAATATTTTGTTGGGTAAATAAGGAATGAACAGTTATTTTTCAGCATCATCCCGTCTGCGTTTTTTCCCTGGATGTTGGATGTTGTGAATTGTTATAAGCATGTGTGAAGACAGCAATAGTGTGTTTGGAGCGTAACTTGTCTATCTGAAGTTTTTACAAAAAGAAAATGTGTTTTTGAAGAGTTAACATTAGCGAGCTTTAATATTTTTTTGTTAGAGCGGACGTTAACACTATAAATATAGATTAAACCCTTCCTTTAATCTAATCAGGATTCATAGGAGTCCTGCTTCATTAGCATGCTAATTCCCATCCCCTCTTCTCAGATGCACCCCCTGCAGACGGAGGTAAGGCACATCTTGGTCTGTGGCTTGATACATTTGACCAAATCCAGCTAATGTATTCACGGATCTGAGTGTATACATGCAGCACACTGTGTACTAAGGAAAGAAATGGCATGACTCATTTGAGGCCTTTTACTCTATAGAACATAGTGAATAATGGTGGAGCCAGTGGAGGCTGTAATGGGGCATGAATTGTTCAGAGGAGCTCTATACGTGGATTTCTGCTATGTGTTTTTCAACATATTTGGATAAGATGATATATTTCCTGGGAAGGAATTTCTTTTCATATCATCCTCTTGATTACATGTTTGTATGTGTAAATGCATTTTGTGTGTCCTTGCATTATGATACATGCTCCCAGAAAAACAACGGACAGGGATATGGCACTAATGGGAGCGCTACCTTTCATCCTCACAAAGGTGGAAAGTACTGTGTGGATGTATAGACTACTTAAAGGCACTCCCTGATTTTTTTGTATTACAAATAATGGAAAGAACAAAAAAACTTCCGCACACGGTCTCACTCTTATGACTTATTTATTCCAGCAACGTTTCGGTCCCACTGACCTTTGTCAAGCTGTATTACAAATAATGCAATAGGGAGTAGAGGTAATTGTGGTCCAAACACATTCCTAACTTTCCTAAACTTTTCTAAAATCAAATTTTTATTATCAACACTTTTTTTTTACACTGAATATATGCATTTGAATTATGTAAACCATAACAAAGAAGTATTCAGTCTTTAACAAAAATACAATGTTTTAAAATTTGGTGTAAAAAAACCCAATGTTTTTAAAAATTCAGTGTAAAAAAATTCATTGGATTTTTTTTCGCTGCTTCAAACTCCATGCTTGACTTCCGGGTAAATCAAGACAGAAGCAATCGATCTTACTGAGAGGCAGCAAATCATATTACGGTAAGAACAGCAAAAGACTATGAACTTGGCCTTTCTGAGCTTGTTTTTAGCTTAGCTCGGTGTCCCATCACAGTTTGGATGAGGACGCAGGGAACACTGCTAGGTTAACGTTAGATCATGGTTTAGGTGCCGCTCACCCTTCACCAATACGTTTTGGGGAACGGTGGTATTTTCATACTGAGAATGACCATAATTAGGGTGACCAGATTTATCAAATTATAAACTGGGACACAAATTTGAAATCGTTAACTGTTAAAGGTCCTGTATTTTATACTTTTCTGGAATGAAATACTTGTATCCTCCTTCAGTAACCTGACCTAACCAGTAGCTGTAAAAGTAGATATTTGCGAAAGCTTTTTTTCACTCAAGAACTAGCAGCGTATTGTATTTGTTAGTTATTACTACACAAGGTACAAACAATCAGGTATCGGACCTTTAACGTCTAATGTTAATGACATGCAACAATCAATGGAGATTTTTTATTGGTTTATACTTTGTAATTGGCATGAACATGGCCCAAAGACATTGATTTTCAAGCAAAATGTGTTGCTTTGGGATCAAAATTGGCCAAAAACTGGGACACCTGGGACAGATCTGGTGTGAAACTGGGACAAAACCATGATTTTGGAGAAAGTCATGGGGACATGGGACAAAGGCCTTAAAACTGGGACTGTCCCGTTTAAACTGGGACATCTGGTCACCCTACCATAATCTAACGTTAACCTAGCAGTGTTCCCTGTGTCCTCATCCAAACTGCGATAGGACACGAGCTACACCTAGGTGGCTTTTACATTTGGCGCTTCCCCAAAGCTAATCTTAGCTAATGCTAAGCTAAGCTAAAAACAAGCACAGAAAGGCCAAGTACATAGTGCGGTTCTTACCTTAATGTGATTTCCTTCCTCTCAGTAAGATCGATTGCTTCTGTCTTGATTTACCCCGAAGTTAAGCATGGAGCTTGAAGCAGCGACACTGAATTTTAAAAAACATAGTATTTTTTTATACCAAATTTTAAAACATTGTATTTTTTTTAAAGACTGAATACTTTTTTGTCATGGTTTACATAATTCAAATGCAAAAAGAAATCAGTTACATATTCAGTGCAAAAAAAACAAAACACAAAATAACCTTCAGAAAATGTCTTCATAGAGATGAGTCCTTCAGCACATTTCACAACTTGCAATGTCGCTTTTTTGGTTCACTGTCAGAGAAATGCAAGAGAACTACCTTACAGGCTCATGAAATTGCCTAAAATGCAGTGTTATTTCCACAAATGTATGAGTTTACAATATACTAAAGGGGAACAAAACCAGTTTCACAATCCCAGAAAAGTACCTCAGCCTCAATTGGATAGATTGTTCACCAAACGTTTCAGGTATATAATATTTTACTGTAACACTGTGTAAGTGTAAACTCCATTATCACCTCTCACTAAATCAAACAGATAATGAATGGACACTTGGATTAGTTCACCTGCGGATGTTCAAGGTAATTCAGACAGTTCTATGATGCAAATTTGTGGAAAGCACTCTTTAGCCATCAGCTTCCTTAGCCTCATGTGAATCCTTTATTTCCAAATGAGTTGACTGGTGCCACACCCACTGGGCCTGTTCTTCTGCTGTCTCTGTCTGTCTGTCTGACTGTTTGTTGCATCTGTAAGTCATGTGTTGTGCATTTGCTTTATTGCCGCATTCATCACAATTTGCCTCCTTGTCCATACTGCAGATTCAGACGATGGCGGTGGTAAGAAAAGAAGAATGTTTATAAATTCCTACGATAATTCATGGCAGGGGTAGGCAATGTCAGAGATGTAAAATATATATATTTTTACACAATGTCCTGGGTGACAACCTGATGTTTAGTTTATGTGAAAAACAGCACTGCTATTTGTCCAAGGCTCCTGCCGGTGACTTGGACAAAACAATGTGCCATAACCTAGCGCACATGCCTACCCCTGCTTTATGGTGTTTCACATTCACTTTTGTTCTTCCAAAAGATATGCCAATGTGATGTCAGTTTGACATGTTCATATTATGTGCGAGCTAAAGTGTCACATAATATGTTCTATGTCCATTTAGTTGAAGGGATCACTTTGAAAGCTTCTTTTGAATTGGCGACCTTATCAATCATTACACCTGTAAATAGATGGACTGTTATATTTGTCTATTTTAGATTTAGATTGTTTATTTTAGATTACTATCTCGTATGTTAGGGTGGTTCAAATTTCATGACTTTTGAAATATTCAACTCTCACCCCTTCAATCTATTCCACATTCACTAGCAAGGACCACAACCTCAGATATGGAATGCAAGACTTTATTCCCGGGCCTGCGTCCCCCTGTCACCTGAAAGAGAATGCGTTACAAGAGGGTGGGAGGGTGGGGCAACGAGTCGAAGAACAGGAGGACGAGGTGGTTAAACGTTCGGCTTAAATACGGCGGCAACCAGAAGAGAGCGAGCGGGGAGGTGTGGTCCTTCATGCAAAAACAATGTAGGCCGAATTTGATTGAGATTGGATAATGTTTAGGGATGAAAATTTGTTCCAAACTGCCATAATGCAGGGAAACACTATGTTGATTATTGACAACTTAAAGTCACATTGTAAACGTTTGATCAGTCACAGTGTTAACAGCAGAATATAGAACATTTTAAACAGTTATAATACTGAATAAAACATAACTAGGACATTTCCCAAAATAAGGTCTAATGAGGCAGATCTTCACTATAGCTCTCACCTGGCAACATTTGACTGTAACTTCTCCAAATCTAAAACCACATACTTTGTAATCCAAAATTTGAACTGAATACACATAAATGTACTTCAAGATACAGTATACTTTGTAGCAGACACTTTCCATCCACTGCAGTCATTGCCCAACAGGGTAGCACTACAGTAATAGCCTGGTCAGCCACACCCACTTCTTTCTGCCAGGCTACTACACTAGTGCACCAAATTGGACATCTACAGTAATGTCATGAATAACATTTGTTTTTAAAACTGATAGCTGTAAGTATCAGTAGCCAAAACCCACCCAAAAAGCACCTGAGGTCCTCTGACACGTCTTCCTTTCTCTGGCTGAAAAGAAGCTCTTATTTGATCAGAAAATCAGCCAGATATTGCCTATTTTACACTGCATTGACCACACCCTAACTGATAATGTCAGGCTGATATTTTGTATATGTTAATAATAAATGAGAGGGTGAGAGATTTATATTTCCTAAAATAATTTTGTTACATTGACATCTGAGCCAGCCTATTGTATATAGCATGGACACTATATGAAGCGTAATGCAGCTCATGCTGGGCGGCTGTAACTGAGAGCCCCTCTGTGAGTTTGTTATGTCTTGGCAAGAAAATGTAGCTTGGCCTCAGAGATGTTTTATATTCATCTCATCTATCCTGGTCTCTGTCACCTGTTGTGTCATTTTAAATGGTCTTCAGCATTTGTACCAAACAACTTCAATATTTTGTTTTCCCATCTAAAGACTGCTGTGCCCAACTCATGTCTTGCCATACCAGCTTTTTAAGTTGCTTTCCTCTGGCATTTTAAACAATGAGAGGGTAAACACAGCTGGGGTTGGTGAGAAAAAGTGCTCCAGAAACAATGGCAGCTGCAGCTAAACATATCAAGGGTCGTATGACTCGATGACACTTTTATAGCAGCTCCTCAAGTGGGACACTACTGGAAACTCTTAGTGCGGCCCAAGCCATCAAGTCGTCTGGAAATTGTATATTTTCTCTAATCCTTTGTCCGGACTCCAAGAATAGATATGATATACCCTTCTATCTCTATTTACCCCACAGTAAATTTTGACTGGACTTGCCAAAGCATCTCCGCTGAAATAAAGGTGGGAGGATCTTGCCATGATCAGCTTGTTGTGTTTTTGCTCATGTGGCCTGCTGATGATGCAAGGGTTAAAAGGTCAAAATAAAGTCATCAAATGTAAACGTTGGTTCCTGCCCTAGACTTGTGTGTTAATGTTCATAGATCCTGTGATCATGTGTTAGCACATTGACTGTAGACTGGTGTTGGTTTCAAGCAGCAAAGTCAAAAGGTCACCGCGAAGTGTGTTGGGAAAGGCAACGTTTTTGTAGTTGTTGAATGGTTAACTCTTTATTGGCTCTTTGAAAACCCCAAAGAACAGCTGGATCAGACAGCATCCATCAGCTTTACCATTTACCTACCACTTTGGGAACACTTTATTTTACACTACCTCTGATACATTGTACCTACCACACTTAATACAATATTATTTTATTTATTTATATAATATTTACTATTTTACACTAAACAGAGTGTATGTACATTAAGGCATTCTTGTTACACACGAGTACTTACGCTTATATACAGTCATGTACATAATGTAAAGTGGATTCACATTGAAGTGTTACCACCATAAGTACAAGCCTTAAATATGGGCGACAGTGGCGCAGGTGGTAGAGCGGGTCGTCTCATGATCGGAAGGTCGGGGGTTCGAATCCCAGCTCCTGCAGGTGCAGACTGTTGTGTCTTTGGGCAAGACACTTCACCCAATGCCTATGTGTGAGTGGTTGGTGGTGGTCGGAGGGACCGTTGGCGCAGATGTGAGTAGCCTCACTTCTGTCAGTCTACCCCAGGGGAAACTGTGGCTACAATAGTAGCTTACCACCATCAGCCTGGAGTGAATGAGCCCCCTCCCTTTCATGTGTGAAGCGCTTTGGGTGTGACTATGTCATATGAAAAGCGCTATACAAATAACATTCCCTTTCCCTAAATATGGTCCACACTTATTAATATATGTACTACCGACTTTGATATTATGTACTAGTAATGTGTTTTGTATTTACAATGTTGGTACAGAGTACATATTTTACAGTACTATATTTTATTTATGGTGGTAACACATTGCATTATGTACATAAGTGTATATAAGTGTAAGTACTTACGTGTAACAAGAATGTACATAAAGTACCTACACTGTGTTCAGTACATGTGTAACTCAAATGTATTATTACACTATACACCTAATAAATGATACACAATTTTCCAGATTATTCCATTGTGTAGGTAGAAGTCATTACACATTGTTACATAAAGTAATACATTGTACTCAGTGTGGTAGGTACAATGTATCAAGGGTAGTGTCAAATAAAGTGTTCCCACTGCTTTTACTCAGTATGTGCTCCAAAGTGTGGGTTTGTCTGTTTACTCAGCGTTACTAAATGCTGGGCTGGATTGCGCCTCTATCTCTAGGTGGCGCTGGAGAATCCCTTTGTGCCTTTAAAATTGCTAAGAATCCTGTGCAAGGTTTCCGTCTTGTCTCTGGTCTGGTCTGCTCTCTGAAGAGGGTATTCCAGCACTCTGAGTTTCCCCTCTGCGTGTTGGAGTTGAATCCTGTGTGGGAGGTGCTTATCATCTTACCAAGGCTGTTCCTACCCATAGGGGTATAGAGTGTGCGTGGGGATTATCATCACTTGGCCAAACGCAGCCTGTTCTGGGCCACTTGCGCCAATATTACAAATGGAAATTAGTGAGAGGTTAGTGCCAATTTTTAAAAAACATATAGATATTTGGAAGTTATTTGAAGCATTACTCAACGTCTGAAGAAGTTTTTACAAAGTCGGCAAGACCTGCTTTGAAGTTTTGGAGTGAGTGGAAATGTGCAAAGATAGCCCACTTACTCAGGGGCAAATGATTGTTTTTACACATTAATAATAAAAAATATATATGTATAAACATATTTCTTTCAAGTCACACACTTCAATGGTTTGCCTGGACAGCCTGGGGTAGAGACTCACAGCATGAGGCTAAGTCATTGCTTCAGCAGTACAAACATCCTTCAAAAGAAGCAATCAAAGTGATTTCTTGAAACAATCTATCTCCCTTTGGTGCAGTAATCATGTCATTTAAGTAGGTCCTAACAGTCATGGTCTGTACATGTGTCTAAACAGGCCTGCGATGACTGCATTTCTCGTGGTATTAATGCTGTAATTCCACAGAATAACCCAGAGTTCACTCAGACTTATGGCACAGTATACCGACAGTGGTTATACTTCCATATGTTAACCACAGAGGTTTGTTTCCCTGGAGAAGAGGCTCTGCAGAGGGAGCAGACGAGTCCGTCCAGGACTGTGATCACCTTGTGCATGCTAATGTGCTGTTATGAAATGCAGATGATGTGTCTGTGCATACATCTGCATATGTGTT
This sequence comes from Lesueurigobius sanzi, assembly GCA_900303255.1. Classification (NCBI taxonomy): domain Eukaryota; kingdom Metazoa; phylum Chordata; class Actinopteri; order Gobiiformes; family Gobiidae; genus Lesueurigobius; species Lesueurigobius sanzi. The sequence goes on along the minus strand of OMNZ01108746.1, from coordinate 24,467 downwards.
CTCATGTGGTATATTTATGGCTCAGATCTAAATGGAATATGGTCCACAGGGAATAGATTCACACCTTACAAACTCAAGGCTTCATAGGGTTAGAAAGTGCTGATGCACAGCCATCAACAGATGCAGGCTTGTTAAAATCTTATACTTAGTAAGGTTCATTAGAGCCATTATGTATCAGATGAAGAGGAGGACTGCAGGGCCATTTCAGTTTCACATGGTGCAATCATTCAAGCTACAACAATATATTTTGTCATATTAAAAAAGCTACAGTGTCACATAAATTGTCAATGGGCACATTAGACTTATACTTTAGACTTATATTTTAGATGGATACAGAAAGTATACTCTATGTAACATACACTGTGTTTGCATAAATACACATTTCCATGTTCAGTATGGGAGAATGTGTTGTATGTGTTTTTTCTGCACTCTCTCTGATGTCATTATATTTTATATATGACATGCTTGGACACATGGGACATTTGCCGATGACCTAAGTGCTTCTTTTGAATGTCTGCCTTGTTTTCATATATTTTTCTTTTCAGAGGAAGGAAGCACTGAGCTGACGGGGCTCTTTGTGGAGAAACCCCCGGACAATGTCGTCGTTGTTGCAGGTCAGACTGATTCATCTTTCCGTTGACAAAATTACAGGTTACATGTAGGTATTATTTGGACACAGGATGTGTCTATCACACTGATGTTTATGAATGCAGGAAGTGACGTGACCTTCATAGCCAAGGTTGACTCAACTACCCTTACAAGGAAACCCGTCATGAAGTGGCTGAAGGGCAAATGGATGGATCTTGGCAGCAAAGCTGGAAAACACATGCAGTTCAAAGAAACTTATGACAGAAATACAAAGGTGGGGGCTGTGACTGAGATGGAAAGTTATTAATTTCAAATGTGTGCCATTTAATCCCTCAGTCTTAACAACAGTGTACAAATGTATTGTATAGATTTATACATATGAAATGAAGATCCTTAAAGTGGTAGTGGGCGATGCTGGTGGCTTCAGATGCGAGGTCACAGCTAAAGACAAGTGTGATAGCTGCACTTTTGAGATCACTGTGGAGGGTGAGTAAAGCAGCTTCACACACGTTTCACGTTCCACACGCACTTCTGTTTTGATCTGATCCAACCATATGTGCTCCCTCTGCAACTTCTCCCCTTACAGCCGCCCAACAGGAGCAGAAGGACGATTTGTCTGCCTTCAAAAGAGCGTGAGACTTATATGCTATTTTATCTGACTATTCAAATGTTATTTTAGTCTTTGTAAATGGATTTATAAAGATTTCCAAACTAATGGTTGTAGCAAACATTTTTTACTAAAAAATTAGATGCTTGTATAGTTTATTTAGAGAGAGATGCTAAGAGACATTACTATATATTTTTATTATTATTATTATTACTATTACCTGTTATACAAACTTATTTTTCTTGATGGCACATTTCCTGACTTTTTGCACCCCCCTGTGTGATCCTGTCCTAAGAGATGTTGTAACAAGTGAATTTCTCCATTGTGAGATCAATAAAGTATTATCTTATTTTATCTAAAATGAAAAGCTGTTGCTGAAATACATTATATTCCAGATAATATTAAAATCAATCATTCTTTATTTCTTTAAAATTACATTCTTAGCCATTATTTAGTATTTGGTAGCTCTTTAGGTGTATTTAAACATTTTTGGAAGTGTAAATAACATAATTAAAGGTTTAATAAAGTGCATCAGTTACAATTCTTCATGCTACTCTACGCAGGGATGCCGGAGAGGATGATGGAGACCTGGATTTCAGTGCCTTGCTTAAGGCGACAAAGAAGTAAGTCCTTTTCCCTCTGAATAACCATTATGTCCTCTATTGTTTGGCCTCGCTACACAACAATGAAACATGTCCTTTTCTTTGACTGACAGGAGGAAGAAGCAGGAGGCGCAGCCTGAGATTGACGTGTGGGAGTTGCTGAAGAGTGCTCATCCAAGCGAATACGAGAAAATTGCCTTCAAGTATGGCATCACTGACTTGAGGGGCATGCTGAAGCGTCTGAAGAAGATGACCGCGCCGGAGCCCAAGCACACCGAGGGTAAGTAGGATAAGGTAGAGGCAATGTGACATGAGATGTTACTGGAGGGGAGCGCCGAATGAAAGGCAAGGACAGCGGGCAGGACCAGATGTGACATTAGAACAAGACGGATTTGACATGGCCCAGAGACCCTTGTGAAAGATGAATTGACAGGCTTTTTTCTTCCCTCTTTATTGTGCAGCGTTCCTGAAGAAGCTCGATTCCTGCTACTCCATCGACAAAGGCAAGAAGATCGTACTGACCTGTGAAGTGGTCGACCCCAACGTTCAGGTCAAATGGCTGAAGAATGGCCAGGAGATCAAACCATCGGCAAAGTACATAACCACATTAGCCTTTGCACTTTTGCTTAATTAGCCGTGCAGTGTAAGGCCATATCAAATGAATAAAGCAGACATGGACATGATAGGCAGTGCTGTATAAATATCAAGCCAGAATTATCAGTGTCACAAATTCATAACACGAAACGATGATCCCGTCAACAGGTTTTATTTTTAGGCTTGTCATGAGTTACCTCCCAGTGGGATAAGTCTAAGTCCAACTGCCAAGACACCTTACACCTCCTGCAGTCTACTGTAATGCCCCGCTGGGACAAAGGCGTCTCAGCTCTGGGTTAAAAAAAGCACACACAAATGAGCAGCCTTATTTTGTACTCCTTACTCGACTCCTAGACATGATAATGATTCTAAATTGATGGATGCTTTTAAATGTACACGCGTTCTGTAAATACAAAGGAAAAACATTTTATTTGGTATTGTTAATTCAGCCATTTATAAACTATATGGAACTAGAGAATAGAGAGAGAGATTACTATACTGAAATATGTAGGTACCAATTCAGAATGCTTCTCACCTCTTTTCATCTAACTTGGCACAGGTGCCCATATCCAAAAAATAAGACGTCTCCAAAACAGAAAAAATTTTTTGCTCAATCTTACAAAATAATTGGTAGTCTAACTGTCATGTGCACTTTAAATAAACTTTTCTTTTTGCTCAAAGGTATGTGATGGAGGCCAATGGGAACATCAGGACTCTCACCATCAACAGGACCACTCTGGCGGATGATGCTGCATATGAATGTGTGGTCGGAGAGGACAAGAGCTTTACTGAAGTGTTTGTCAAAGGTGCCGCCTCATCCTTAAACGAATTAACAGCTTCTAATATGACACCATTGATCATAATTTGTCATAATGAGTGTTTACTCTGCTCTTTACTCCTCGCAGAACCCCCAGTGACCATCATCAAGCTGATGGATGACTATCACGTCGTGGTTGGGGAGAGAGTGGAGTTTGAAATTGAGGTTTCAGAGGAGGGCGCCCACGTCATGTGGTAAGTACGATACGATAAGGGGCAGCAGTTGGGCCGTCGGTCATGAGGCCAGTCCTTGGGCAAGACTTCACTTCACACACCTTGCCTGGTGCTTTGAGCACCTGTTCTAGGAAGAAAAGCGCTATGTTATAAAACTGTAAATAAAATAAAAATATATAATAAAAGTTGCTTCAGCCAATGACAAAACGGAAATGAGATGTAAATGAGGACCATTCAAACAAGCCAACTAAAGCTGGACACACACTACAGGGTTTTTAGCCAGATTTTTAGTCTTAGGAGGTGTGACTCAATAAACACTTTGTCTCATGGCATGATCTGTGGGTGGGACTCCTCATGTGTGTGTATGTGTGTCCTCATGTCTGTTCTTATGTGTGTGTGGTCTGTGCACAGATCTTTACTCTCAAAATATTTAAAATCCTGTTGTGTGTGGCCACCTTAAGAGAAGGCTTATCTCAGGATTACCTATTGGTAAGTGCCTACCTTCAAATGGCCACAAGTTCTCTAAATATTATCAGATTTGAAAAGCTTGGAGACTACAGTTTCAGAATATGTGAATAACTCACAATGCCCCAGAATCGACTTGTGGCGGTTTTTGTTGTGAGCCGTCACATAATGTGCTTTATCAGAAAACAGTAGCTGTGGCTCAGATGGTAGAGTGGGTCGTCCTATAACCGAGTGGTTGGCGGTTTGAATCTTGGCTCCTGCAGGTGCAGACTGTGGTTGTGCCCTTGGGCAAGACAAGGTGTGAATGTAGTGTGTGAGTGCTTGATGGTCGGAGGGGCCGATGCCGCAGATTGGCTGCAACTACAATAATACCTTTTCACCATGAGGTACCCTGTTCAATCAGTGTACAGTGTCAACACAGGCTTGAAAAACACAATACAAGTGTAAGCCATTTTTATTATATGTTATAGATTAAGCCAGTGGTTTCCAAGGTTTTCATTCAATGAAACCCAATTTTACCAGTCAACACATCTGCGACCCCAACACTCATTCCCAATGTGGCAAAGTGCAGTATATTAAATAAAAAATATATGAAACAGATTTTTATGCATTTGTATTAATTTATGATTCTTGAACAATAGCCATTATCCATCCATTCATCTTCTTCCACCACCAGCCTATCCCTAGTAAAAGTAAAAGTTTGTAGCAAAAATATATTTCCTAAATACACACGCACAAGTCACAATGTTAAGCCCTTTGAGACTTTTAGAACCCTCTAATAGATTTCTTCCTCATAGGTTCTTTGAAGACGTGGAGCTCCACAAAGACAAAGAATCAAAATTCCGTTTTAAGAAAGATGGGAAGAAGCACACATTGATTATCCCTGAGGCCACACTGGACGACATTGGCATGTACCACGCCTGGACTAACGGGGGCCACACCAAAGGAGAGCTGGAAGTAGAAGGTACCATTAGAGATATTTTTTGTTAACTCTTTTCATTGGTAATAAATATAATAATACAGTAGCAAAAGGTAATCTAGAAATATGTGACAATTCAAGAAAATGTTACTTATTTCCAGACTTTTTGCAGTGTATTATTCATCTGCATAAGATAGTAGTCAAGTGTGGCTTTTGTTTCTTTCTATACATAGTATGCCTATTTCTTTAGACTGTTTGAACTTATGTAGTTCACATTCTCTGCTATGGATGCCGCTGAATTTATCCACTCGCCCAAGGGCCTCACTGCTCTTTTTATAAACAACAAACTAACCACTCATGGCAGTCGGTGTCAAGCTGTTGCCATTATGAACCTACCCTCTCTCTCTCATTCACTTCATATGGCCTTTTATCTCTTCTGATCCATTCTCTTGTGGGTTACTGTGTCTTTGCCCAGAAAAACAGCTGGAGGTGTTGCAGGACATTGCCGATCTGACAGTGAAGGCAACAGACCAGGCCGTGTTCAAGTGCGAAGTGTCTGATGACAAGGTCACAGGGAAGTGGTTCAAAGATGGAGTCGAAGTCCTGCCAAGCAACCGCATTAAAATGACGCACATCGGAAGGTACATAAACAAAGGCAAAACTTCAGGAATACAGAGTTGTGTTTTGGAAGATGGGGTGTAAATTGCTCAAATATTCTCTTTCAGGGCTAAATAATCAATATAAATATTTTGTTTGGCTGGACTTTGTAGATGCATAATTGTATTCTATACAATTGAAGATAATTTATGGGTTAAAGTCAAAAGTTGGATGGCGTTGGTTCTCGCCTGCAAGAAGATCATGGATTAGATTCACCGATCACACTGGGCCTTTCTGAGTTTGCATGTTCTCCTCAAGTCTGCATAGGTTTTACTGCCACAAAACACATATACAATGTCACCTCTGGAGCCATAAAAAAGATTCTTCATCCGAGTGGAACTTTCCTGGTTAAATAGAGGTGACGTGACAATCACCAGTTGCTTCCATATTATGCTTTGTTGCTACAATTTGAAAAAAGAAAACACATTTATCTCATTCCTATTGTGTCCTGCTCTTCAAAGACCAGCCTAAACAAACGGAGAGCATAATCTAAATAGTGCAAGGTCTGCATTGGCCTGTTTGCGAGTATCAGCGGTATTATAAAACAGCCACATATAAAGTCTGCCTGATAAAACAGAGACAAATAGAGTAAACAGATTACTGTGGGATGTCTCCTGTTTCCAGATTTCACCGGCTCATTATTGATGATGTGAAGCCAGAGGATGCCGGAGACTACACATTTGTTCCTGATGGATACGCTCTGTCGCTTTCTGCCAAACTCAACTTCCTTGGTGAGGCAAGACAGAGTGATTAAAAAGTGCTGAACGTACCACCTGCTGTCTGTATAACGCTGTCTCTGTCCTAAACAGAAATCAAGATTGACTATGTGCCCAGACAAGGTAAGCGCGCTTGGAGCGAAATCTCACTCTCAAAGGAATAAACAATTAAAGATGTGCTTTCTAGGCTTGGGAAACTTATGCTCTGTTTTCTTTGAATTTGAAGATCCACCCAAGATCCACCTGGACACTACGGGCAACATGGTTTCTCAGAACACCATCATAGTTGTGGCTGGAAACAAGCTGCGTCTAGATGTGGAGATCACAGGAGAACCAGCGCCAACTGTCGTCTGGTCAAAGGGAGACAAGGTCAAATTCAGAACATTATCATTTATTGTTTTAAAGCAAAAGGGCTACTTCTTCCAGAGAGGCTAAAATTGGTGGTAAATTTGTAATAGTTCCCGCTAGGAGTAAAGTGGCTTCTGTGCTCTTCCCTCTCTTGGACTTGAGTTAGTGCTGCATCACCAGAACAAATTGCCCCTCAATTGAAATCTGAGCTTAGTTGAGAAGGCGACTGCTTTGGTCAAAGTGTCTGAAAACAGAATATGACTGGGGGTGAGGGCATTTCTGAGAGCCAAACGGTAGGAAATTAGGCCATAGAATCCCATGTGCGTTCATTAACATGCTCTGTCCCAACCAAATAAGCAACAAATAGATTGTGCCGGTGTTTAATATGGATTATATAACTAGCACAGAGCCTATTCCAGCACATGGGGTACAACATCTTACACTATTCAAATGTATTTTCCTTTGACTCTGCTTCAGGTGATCGCAGAGGCTGAGGGCCGCATCCGTGTAGAGGCCAGGAAAGACCTGAGCTGCTTCGTCATAGAGGGCGCAGAGAGAGAGGATGAGGGCAACTACACGATCTGTGTCACCAACCCGGCCGGAGAGGATAAGGCTAACCTGTTCATCAAGATTGTGGGCAAGTAGCATTAACTCCCTTTAATCAAACCGTCTGGTAAAACTGGACGCTTAAAATTCTTTAACTTGCAACTTCAGATGTGCCTGACCCTCCGGAGAATGTGAAGTGCACTGGCGTGGGCGAAGACACGGCTTCAATTATCTGGGATCCTCCGAAGTATGATGGAGGGGCGCCTGTAAAAGGTAACGGCTTTGTGTTTCAAATAGAGGTTTTCCCATACCATTTCCGTCAATCCAATCTGATATTTGCGCTTAGGCTCGGTGTGCGTAGCTGGCGATACAGAAAAATAATAGCAAGGCCTCTTAAGGACTAAACCCAAAAGCACACGGCAAATGAAGCAGGATAAACAAGTCTTTACAATTATGCTTAACAATTCTGTAAAAGTTCTGATTCCACTCAGGCATAAATAGGTAACATGAATCCTTTCTCTGTGATTATTAAGGTTTGTAGATCCTGGAGAGCTGCTCTGGGTGATAGCTGTAGCATTAACTTCATAAGAATAACCAGTGTGGTGCTAGATTGGTGAATTGGTTTAGGTACTCGCCAATACCTGGAAAATGAATTGTATCAACATCAAATCCGTTAGCGGTCTCGGAACAACCATCGTTTCTCAAACAGCTCTTTTTTCCAGGTTATCTCATGGAGAGGAAAAAGAAAGGCTCCTCCAGATGGACTAAACTAAACTTCGACGTGTACCCCGACACCACGTACGAGGCCAAGAGGATGATTGAGGGCATTCTGTACGAGATGAGGGTCTTTGCTGTGAATAGCATCGGCCTCTCTCCACCCAGTCTCACCTCTAAACCCTTCATGCCCATTGGTGGGTTCAGGTGCCCTTCATGGTTGTGCTATTTCGTACCATTTCTATGTCACACTGTGGTTTCCTCGTAGCACCAACCAGTGAGCCGACCCGCCTGACCGTACACGATGTGACGGACAGCACGTGCAGTCTCAAATGGCTTGCCCCAGAGAGGATTGGAGCCGGAGGCCTGGATGGCTATGTTATTGAGTATTGCAAAGATGGAGGTGACATAGCAGCACCTACAAGACACATGCTACAGTATTCTCCAAAATGTTCACTTCTAAATCCATGGCTTTCTTTAAATAACCCAATACTAATAATCACCCTCATGTTATTACTCATATCAATACCACTGCATAATAAATAGGTTCAGTAAAATATTAAACATTGTAATATTATAAAAAGATGAAATTCCTACTCGCCATCAATTCGTGCATTATTGATGTTTCATTTCAGACACTGAGTGGGTGACGGCAAACCAGGAACTTTGCGAGAGACAAGGGTTTGTGGTGCGCGGTCTCCCAGTGGGCGAGAAAATCAACTTCAGGGTGGTGGCCGTGAACGTCGCCGGCAGGAGCCCCCCCGCGCTGTTGGGTCAGCCCGTCACTATCCGCGAGATCATGGGTCCGACCAGCGCTTTCTATCTGATCTGTCATTTCATATGGCGCTGTTTGCAACTGTTGTAAGTTCCTTGTGTCTTCCCTCTTTAGAGCATCCTAAGATCCGCCTTCCACGTGAGCTGAGGACAAAGTACGTCAGGAAAGTGGGAGAAAAAATAAACTTGGTCATCCCTTTCCAGGTAAAAACAACACGTTATTGAAAGAATCAAAACTGACAGAAACTGACGACATTGGAAGAATCTGAATCCTATTTAGGGAAGTCATAGCGAAGTCAGATATTTAGCCAAGGAGGAGGAGTTTTTTATGACAAACAAGGCAACAATGATAAGTCTAAAGGCCCAATTTGAAACTAGAAGAACAGTCGTAGGCAAAAATTCTTCAGTCTTCATCTGTACTATGTAGTTGAAGTAAATACTTGGAGAGAGGAGTCAAAGAAGCCATTTTTGTTAAAAAGGAAAATCCATTTTATGATAGCTTACTGAGACACAAACCGATTGGCAATAACAACCTCAGAGCGAAACCTACTCGTTGTCATGCAAATGAGCCTGGACTACTGAGAGCAGCAGGGCCATAGGCAAGTATCAACGACTTACAGAGTAGCTCAGGGGAGACAATGGACCCAGTACTTAGCAGGTACTGTCAGCACTAAGAGAGGAGGGGCCTAGAGGCTGACTCCTCCTGGTGGTTCACTGCCTTTATAAACCCACAGCGTGCTCCAGGCCTTCAGTAACTGATGACGATCTTTGGAGTAAGATCGAAACGTCCTACACTTCAACTACAGAGTACAGATGAAGACTGAAGAATTTTTGCCTACGATGGACAACTCCTGTACGACTGAGAACCTTCACAAACGTAGAAGAACAGTCGACCCGAGGAAGCTTACGCACACACCCACTCAAATAAATGCAAAAGAAGAATACATGAATTACTTATATGCTCTATGTAAACCGTATAAACGCAGATTGTAAGATTTGTATGATGTTTTTTTAAGGGTAAGCCACGCCCCGTCGCCACTTGGTACAAAGACGGTAAGCCCGTTGACCCCAAGATGGTCAACGTCCGTAACACCAACGTGGACACCATCCTGTTCATCCGCTCGGCAGAGAGGGAGCACTCCGGCACCTACGAGCTGGTGCTGCAGATTGAGAACCTGGAGGACAGGGCCACCGTCATCATGCGGGTTGTGGGTAAGCTGGTCAAGGCCGTACTTTATTATCGGAAGGGGGGGAGAGAGAGAGAGAGCGAGGCGGTGACTTAGTGCCGCTGTGGCTCTATACATCCAGAAAAGCCCGGACCTCCAGTCAACGTGAAGGTGACGGATGTGTGGGGCTTCAATGCCGCTCTGGAGTGGCAGCCTCCCACCGACGACGGGAACTGCGAGGTCACCGGCTACACCATCCAGAAAGCCGACCAGAAAACTAAGGTATGAAAGTATTGAGTTTCGGGAAAGATTCGCAATTTATCTAAAATCAGGATACAGTTCACAGTGCACATTTTAAACCCAGGAGCAAAGATGGAAATATCACCAACTTAACAAATACAAGCTTTTCAGAACATGTGCAAACGTCAATATATAAATTCATACTAGTGACATTTTGCTCCAGATGTTTTGATATCTGAAGCGTTTTGAGAGATGTATTGAGTCTATATGATTGCTAATTGTGATCATTCCAATTGCTATTCACCTTATTCAGGAAGTTGCCATGGGGGCCGCCATCTTGTGTTTCCGGTCAAACTGCAGGTCTGACTTGAGCAGATTTTGGCCTGGATTTTTGTTATTGGTGACATATGTAACATTTACAACAACTGCTGTGCTTGTTGTCCTTTAGAGTTCCTCACAGACAATTTGCCAATTAAAGTGACAACAAAAAGGAAGTGGTAATATCGCAAATAAATTATTTTAGGTGACTGAACCTGAGCCACAATAATGTATGTCCTTTGAGCTTTTTCGCAAGTTTTTTGTTCATTCCCATTTTATTTTCTTCAATCTCTTACATTGACAACAATGGAAATCCCAGCTCACAGGGGGTGTTTCTCAATTCCAAGGATCCTTCGTCCGAAGACCACTTCGTTGCGTTCCTTGGGAGTGGGCTCCTCCAAAGCAGAGCCAAGTGTCCTTATTGCTGCATCTGAGTTAATTGGAACAGGCTTGGGAGAGAGTAGCTGCAGCAGGTCACATGATCAAAACATATGATAGATTATGAATTTATAATTACAATTGCAAGTGGAAAGTGGCCAGAAAGTCGTCTTAATATTTCAACAATTTGGGTCGAATAAAAGAAAAGCCTACAATAAATTGTTTGCAAGGAACTGAATTTAAACATGAAATATTTGTGGTTAACCTCTTAAACCCCAGACCTTTTTCTCCAAAAATCATAGGTGTACATGACTAATCTTGGTGTCCAAACATTTGGTAGACCTTTGGGATGACGGTGGAAGTGAAAAAATAATAAATGACAATAAAATAAGGTTGCCATGGGTTTGAATGAACTTCCACCTGGGGGGAAAAAAAGACACATTTTCCCGCAAAAAGGCCTTTTTCCTCCCTGTGGTGTAGCAAATAACAACAGAAATGGATAATTCCACATCAGCTCTCACTAATTTGCAACTTTGGAATATTTTTCTGCGTAAAAAAACGCTGTATCTGAAAGTGCAGTACCATTTTTGGGGACTATAGGGCTTAAGAGGTTAACAGGTCCTGTTCATCGCTAATAAAAATGCAGACATACATTCGCTCAACCATGTACAGATTAACTTTTAATATACCACATTTTTACAAAATGTCAATTTACTCCTTGATCTGAAATTCTTGAATTGTTATTTTTTGT
>OMNZ01108745.1:10712-22383 GCA_900303255.1 Lesueurigobius sanzi | reverse complement strand
GCTGGAGCTGTGGGCATGCTCTCCTCACAGGAAATACATGTAGGTCTCTGGTTGCACGATACTGGAAAAAGTTAATACACCATTTAATTTAAATTAAACACTAATCTAAATAATTATTTTAATTTTTATTAATTAATTATACAAAACTTGTTTTTTAAACTGAGATTAATTTTTTTTAGGCCAAATGGCCTGGAGTTAGAAATATGTCAGTCTCAATCACATTTGAAGACTTCAGTGATTCTGGGACATACAGTATTATATACCAGTGGTTCTCAAACTTTTTTTCAGGCGACCCATTTTTTTTCATTGGTGATCTCTCGCGACCCACCTCCCAAGGCCAACTACAAATGGTTATAATGTAATATAATTCAATAGGCCCTATTTGTATTCAATCTGTGTTTTTTGGTCATTTTGATAAAGAGAAGACCTTAGGTCGTCTTTACCGATCTGTATCAAAAGCATTTTTACAATGTGGACAGTTCTGCTCTTCAGACAGTAAGAAGCAGCTCATATAGAGAGTCTCTCTGTGTGTGGATAACTCAGCAACAGTTTCCCTTGTCATTAATGAGACGAGCTGTGTCCAGACGCTGCTTTTTATCTGCACTCTTCACTTTTAATGTCACTTTTACTGTAATTAGTCAATGATTATATTTGTTTTATTGATTGATTTTATCTGCTTTCTTGTAATTTTATGAAATTGTGAAGCACTTTGAATTGCCTTGTGTATGAATTGTGCTCTACAAATAAATTTGCCTTGCCTTGCCTTGCTTTATGCAATACCACCGCGACCCAACAAATATCTCATGCGACCCACCTTTGGGTCCCGACCCACTGCTTGAGAACCAATGTTATATACAACACCAAATATTGCAACACAACATTTTTTTGCGACCTATTGTGCAGTCCTAGTCCCGGGAGTTAATGTTCTTCCTGTGCCTGTGTAAAAACGCATTGTATATTTTCCCGCAAAATTTCTGTCGTTGTAAATGGTGAACCATTGACTAAAATGCCTTCATGAGCACAGAGCAGACCTTCCTCACCTTCACAGACAGCTTTACTGTGATTTTTATGAGCCGCCGATGAATGGGCCACACCTTTACTCCAGTTCCTTCCTTCGTAGGCACCGATAAGAAACGCTGTGGGAGTTTGCTGATGTTGGTGATGATTGTGCTGATGCTGAACTTCCTGTATGTCCCTCTGCTGCACTGTAACACAGGTTTTTGAGAGTTTTTGAAGAGAGTGGATTTAATGGATGTCAAGTGATCGACAATTTCCCTCTTCAGTGTTGGAGAAGTTCTATTTAAATGAACCACAAGGGATTTCCTAAAAGTACTGCAGCCAAAATGACCAAACTGTGTGAGTGGTGTGTCGGTGGTCTCTCATAGATCAATTTGGTTTCTCCTTAAATCTGTTCTTGTTTTTTTGGTTGTTTTTTGCTGATTTGACCATGACACAGCTTTAGTCTCTTTGACAACCACAGAAATGGTCAGGGCATGTAGGCTGATTCCTCAAAAAGTAATGAAAGTGGGATGTTGGGAAGTTTTGCAATTTGGTGTGAGAAATTAAAATGTATTATGATACAAGACCATTTCCTTTTTCTGTTTTAACCCCCAAAAAAACTGAAATGGCTATAGATCACAAAATATCCAAACCCATGAAGTAAGTAATGGAGTGAACATTCAACACAGGGGAGACTAATGCAATAATAACTTCACAATTCACTTGGCAACATTGGAAAAAGTGGAACATTCTCACAAAAGTTGATGTAAGGGACAAATGCCCAGTACAACCTAAAGAGGGACAAGTTATAATGGTGACAGAGGCATAAGTTTTTATTCTGAGAAAAAGCCACAGAGTCTGAATCGAGGACAGAAAGCAGAAGTTTCCTGAAATTGTGGAAGTGATTTTTTTTTTGGTGTGATTTATTCTAAATCTTATGAGTCATGTGGAAACCATTGTGACCTCTTTGAATTGTCCTTAGAAACCAGCTGGAGTTAGTTTGTTTGAGACGGTGAAGGTAATGTTTTCACCACCACCTTTTTATTGTTATTTTTCATCAGAAAGGGTTTATGAGAAATGGAGGGTCCAACCCACACTTTTCATAGTTCCTTCTTTTTGACAAACTGGGCACAAATCATAACTAACCAATGGAAAATAAGTATATGGATTCTTCAACTTTAGCAATATGGAGATCATGGAAACATTCAACTAAACCTGTTCTGTTCAGGCTGAGCTGTCACTAAACCAGGACTGAACCAAGCATCAGGGCTGGGCTCTTAACCAGGACGAAAGGACCCAAATTTTATACATGGTCAAAACTGCCAGGACTAAATCTGTGCTAAACCTGGAGGCCAATCGAGGTCTAAACATGGACCTGAGCCAAGACCAAACCACAGCTAAACTTTGGCATATTAGGACTATACTGATACTGCAAACTCCTTTGTCACAAGAGTTTTCACTGGTACTATTGCCTTCCTATGGGCATACACATTGTAGAAATGGCTCCAGGTGGCCTCAAGGACCCAGAGGTGGTCACCCGTAGATAGTTACACAAAGACAGTAAACATAAGTGACATGAAGCGTAAAATTCATAAGAGAGAAATGGCACAAGGTCACAGCAAGATAAAAAGTAAACCAATAAGTAATAAGTAATAATGCTTTAGTGCGTCGTTTTTCAAGTAAGTTTTGAGACTAGATGTGATTGGCTTCTTTTTGTGGTGCAGCATTATTTTTGCCCCATAAAACAGGGTTTCCGCAGGGCATTAAAAAGCATTAAAAGTCATTAAATGAATTGTGTCAAAGATGAGGCCTTAAATGTCATTAAAAAGCATTAAATATAATTCAAACTGGCATTAAATCAAAGGTTCTTCAGAAGTTTCTCAAAAATGCAAAAAATGTGGGTCTAGACTGGAGTTTTGGCAGAAAATATATTTCTGTTGAAAAGTTCCGATAACTATGTATCCCACTACGGGCAATTCATTTAGAGCAGCTCAAAAACGGTGTAAAAAAAAATCCAGACAAAAAGACAAGGACAAAAGTGGAGCTCATCAATAAAAATGTAAAATAAAATGAGCACAATCTGAATTTAAAAAGCACAATCTGGATGAGCTGCTCACGGGTCGCACAGTAGAGTGAGCGTTCTCTATTGAATATGGAAATTAATATTGAATATGCACCGCTTGATGGCATTAAAAATGTAATTTTTGGGCATTAAAAAGCATTAGATTTGACTCGCTGCTACCTGTGTAAACCCTGTTAAAGTATGTTGTAAAAGTAGTAACTTGTGGAGAAAATAAGCCTGATGCATGAAGTCTTCGTTGTGTTTATGATTTGTTGATGTTGTGTACGGTCAAGTCAAATACTGTAGTCAATATGTTACAAAAAGGGGTTTACCTTTTTAGTCACATATTGACTCCGAAAGAACATTTTGACTAAAAAGGTTAAAAATCTGGTATAGCAGCTTTTTAAACGAGGTGCGGTTGATCCAGTGAACAGCAAAGACCCTCCAAAAGTCCATCCTCCAACCAAACGATTCAGACTGGACCCATCCACATTGATATCATTGTGCTGATGACATTTGCAATGATATCAATCTGGCTTTGGCCCAGTTACTGAGACGATCCAAGTGACTTCACCCAGCTCCCCTAATATTCCCCTTATTTGCCCATGTCGTCAAAGCCCCCTGTGTCTATGTGCTACTTGTTGTGCTTTAGTGGGAGCGGGGTCCAGGAAACAGGAAATCCTGATAGGGCCTGCGCTTATCCCAGGTCCCCCTTGTTTTCAAAGGTCCAGGCGCTGGGTGGGGTGCGCTGGGCGTACGGGCTGGGACGAGGGGGTCGGGGCGGGGCTGTTCCGAGGTTTGTATAGAGCAGGTTTGTGTGGCCCGGCGGAGGTGGGGCTCTCTCACCTCCGTCCCACAAAAGAGCGGGCCTGTTTTTAAACCAGTTCAGTGAGAGACCCCTATACACAAAGATGTGTTTTTTTAGAGGTGAGAAAAGTGGGGTCAAGGGAAAGTCAACTGTGAAGGCATTTTGAGAAATAAAGCAGGGAGAAAGAGTCATTTTAGAGTCTAGGCACTGATGTTAATTCTAGAGCCGTTTGAGTAAAATCTGGATCATGTTGGATAATATGAACTGGCAGTATGCATATGGCTGTACACGGTTCTGACGATGAAAACATTACCAGCAAATTTCAAGCTCGTACTGTATGTTGTGAAGATGATATTTCCACAATGACATACATTTTTACACCAAAAGTTTAGGTCTCAATCATAGAAGTTTGAAAGCTCGTCTGTATTGCCTTGTTTTGTAACTGAGGGCATTTTGCTTCTCCCCTCAAGAGGCTTTGTCAGCAACTAATCATATCTATCAGCAGGCTGGGCAAGTGTTGACATTGTCATCGGCTCCACCCATCTTTATTCCAATTTTAAAATTCCTGACTTTTTGCTTGGCCAGCTATGTGTAAGATTTTGTTGTGTTTTTATTGTATTTTTTGTCCTTTCCATTGATGTACTGTTTATAGGAGATGGACAGTAGCTACTCGGCCCCATTGTTGGGAATAGTCCATAGAGTGTATATTAATGATGGAGGTGCAATTGGCTAGTTCTCCGTGAAGCCAGTTAGCATGGCTCCAGAATCCGGAAGCTTTTACCACTTTTTGGGCCCCCCCCTGTAACTCATTATTGGAAATAGTCTTGTTAATATGACCCTCAAGTGCTGGTCTTACCGCCCGCTACATGTCCTGTCCTTTGTCTTCATTATTTAAGATATTAACAAACAATAACAGGCCAATCAGGTGCCTTCTTGCTCTGCGATTGCACATACCATAATGGTATGGTATGGTAATATGGAAGTTGGCTCCAAAAAATTCTAGGTCGGCCTAGGTCTAATGTGAGCTGCATGCTACATGTCTAGCTAATCCCGTTCGTCTCCAGTGGGACATATGGCCCAATGGCCTCAGCCTAGAGCCTGACTGAACGGGACCTGGGTCTGCTTTGGAGCTGCATGTTACGCTTCAAGTTATTCCTGTTCGTCCCCAGTGGGACAGGGCCTAATGGGTCATTGGCTGCCCGAGAGCCTGCCTGAATGGGCAGGCGAAGGGGAATGATTCTTAGTGTGTGAGTGCTTGTGGGAGTCGAGGGGTTGGGTAACTGAAGGGGTATGCGTCTTCATGGGGGCCAGGGGTTGAATGGAGGAAGGGGATTAGTTCTAAGTACTAAGTTGTAAAGCGCTTTGTGTTACATTCTTGTATGAAAAGCGCTTTATTAATTGAAAAATTCAACATGGCGGCGGTTCAAATGGACATGTTTGCATGACCCCATGGAGATTAGAGACATAATATGTTGAAAAAGCAGAAATAATTGTAATCTTTCAGAACATTGTACCTACGCTCGTTTGAAATGTGCCTCAAGTGAAATTGGTTGTTGTTGTTTGTGATTAGCTAATTGCAATTTTGAATCAACAGCATATAATTGTGCAGAATTCCTCATTTCTAACTGGGCTAAGTCACACATCAATGTTTCCTAATCCTAAGCCTATACAATCAAAAATGCAGCATCAGGCTTGTAGAGACAAAGCTATAGTTTATGTGAGTCGAACTGGTCTGAACTGCCTGAAGGTTCGTTCCTCGTTCCTTATCTCCAGCGGTTATCAGCGCTGGGTCTCGATTGAACGTGTCAACAATCAGGTTCGTGAAGACTGTTTGGATTGTTGGAATGTGAGAAATCTTTATTGTCATGACAGACAAGTGACTGAGGATTAGATCATGTTGTATTCAGGGCTTTCACACACTGATAAACGGATTACGAGATGTGGAAAGGCTCTTAATCAGATGTTTCAAAGATCACAGAAAATCTCATCAGTTACACACAGTCTCTCATCAAAACCTCTGTATCTGTAAAAACTTGAATTTGATATACTTTTTAGATGTCAAAGTGAGAGTTGAAATAAGGGCTGCGCGACATGAGACAAAAGGCTATATTGTGATTTTGTACAATTTCATACTTGTCAAACAAAATGAATCCAGAACACGAAAACAAAGCTATAACTGGACTAAAATATGAATACCATTACTGAAACTAAACTTTGGTGCATTTTTAAGTTACCAAGTGTCTTTCTTTTAGGCAGTGTTGGCAAAAAAAAAAGTGTAAATCTCACTCAGATGGAAGATGTCAGTGAATTTGCAATATACAGTATTATGGATATTGTGTTGCAGCCGTAGTGGATATATATCTTTAATGCTTTTAGAGAAAGTGCTGAGTAAATGAGTAATTAACTTTACTAGTTTGTTGGTTGAGTAGTAAAGTGAATAGATGCCTGTCTGGTGTGAGCTTTGGTGGTAGGACTTTGAAACACTCTGGAAGATATGGCTTAAAATAATAAATAAAGTATCTAGGGCTAAACAATTTTGGGACTCGAGGGTAGACTCTGCAGGAAAAGCACAGGGCCAGTTTGCTCTCTTTACATCTAGACTTTCAACTAGAAACAAATAAATGACCTAAAGTTTACACTACAGAGTGTAATTCTTGCACTGATTCAACATTTCTCCATATAAGTATAAGAACCATATTATAACTCCAATGGCCTTTTTTTCAAAATGCATTTTTCTAGCATTGTGGCGACAACCTCTCCACTTTAGTAGCTCCTACAGACTGCGAACTTCTAAAGCTTCTAAGTCTAAGGCCCTCTCCCAATACTCGCACTTCCACCTTGTGCCCTGGGGGTCCCACTTCTCGCCCCGCCCCCTTTGCACCCTTCACCTTTGTATGTATGTTCATTGTTGCGTTCGACGTTTGAACATGGAACTATTTAAAAACTAAAAAATTGCAATGTTTGGAGATGGAGCACTAATGTGCCTATGCCGCAAAAGTAGACACCACTGACGTAATGCCAAAACTTGGTTGGATAGAAAAATAAGTTAAAAAGAAATGGACACGCACATCCAAAGGTAGTAAACCTGCATGCTGGATCCAAAATGAGATTACAAAGATGTGACATGATCATGTCTGATGAAGGGCATGTGACCCGAAACATCGCATATGGTGTAAGAAGAAATCTAGATAGAAAAATGACTCCTCACTGTCCCAAACCCTGCGTTTATTGCACACTTGTAACCTAAGCACTCAATCCCTTTCATGCACCAAGTGCACACTTCATAGAGGACCACAGGGGGCAGGGCCTTAGAGTCTAGACTTAACAATATTTTGAAGGTTTGTTCAGAGGGATTTTTCAATGTATAATTCCTAACCTGATTTGAGTTTTGAACCCCAAAATCCAAGACAAAATTGTTTTCCAGATTTATTATTCACCAATCACTAGTTTATGAAAATAATATCTACAACAAATTCCAACCACACATTTAAACCTGGCTCTATCTGCTATTTAGAATAACAACATGAAGTAACACAAACTTGCAGTACATTTTTTTCTGTGTCTGGTTTGATCGCATCGGGACCATTTGTTCTTTGCGTAGGACATTACATTACCCAAACAATTGCCGCTTCTGTGATTTATGTTTGAACAGTGCAAACACTCGTCTTAGATGGAAATAAACGGCTTCTACACTGTACAAAGCTTGCCCACTTCCTCGCTTCAGTCCTCCCGCCGTCAAAGCAGCAGTATGTAAACTTGTATACTCCGTCGGCCCCGTCCACAGTGAAGCCAGTGTTGGTGTGCCCTCAGTTACCTCCAGCTCCACAGGCCTCTGCTGCAGCTCGATGGGAACAGCTAAATTTATGAGTCAGCCCTGGGTCCGTCTCACAGGAATGTTTTTGTTGAAGTGTTGAGCCGAGAGGAGGGGGGGTCCAGTCCGTGGTGGGTCTACAGCAGGAAAAGGGTGAACTGAAAGATTTCTGCAAGATCTTTGTTGCATTTTGATGGCGAGGTCAAAGCGTTGGGACAATGACAGTCGGGAAAGTGCATTCAGAGAGCAGCTGGATTCAGGGGCCAGATTTCGGAATTGGTTTTATCGATTTTTAAGCGGAGACACTGCAGGAAAAGCTCAATATTTAACTTTGTCAGGTGTTATAGTCCGGTCTGTTGACATAAACTGTCAAATTTATCACATTCATTTTTGAGGACAAAACTATGATCAAATCAAGACAAAAGTATGTCCAAAAATGTAAATAATTTTAAGATGCAAAATAGAAGCAAAATAAAGGCCTTGTTTTATTTTTTTGTTTTTCTCTTGAATTTCTGTCCCCCGACTCCAAGGAGCTAGCCTGACTTCCTCCATGTATTTACATACCTGGGGAGACGGTCTGCTAATGCGCGGTTGGGGCAGCAGTTCTAATCGAGGCGGGACTAGCAAGAACCAGGATGTGACATGAACGCACATCGGCCATGGACCAGGCAGCAAAGACGTTTATTTTAATTTTTTTATTTTTTTGTTTTTTTAAGAAAAGCCTTCAGTGCAGCCGGTTTTTCACTTCCAGCTCATTTAAAACGGCAGTGGTGAAACTTCGCTCAATTGCGGCCGCCATCTTGCTTGTTGTGGTTCGTTTCGACCGGGCGCCTTATGGGAAATTCTGGAGCTGAAAGTTGCGTATCTCTAACTCCCGCCTCCCACGCCCCGCGCTGTGTGATTGGTCGGGCTGGATTGTCCGGGGGATTTCAGCCATTCAAACCGAGCATTACTAGACTATCTCCCCATGTATCTAATACAATGGAGGAAGCCAGGCTGGCATACCAGGCTACCAAAGAGCACCTTCCCCAAAAAAAGCTATATTTTGTGGTACTGACTTCCCAAGCACTTTGTTTCTAGTTTTTCTCACAAGACTAAACCACTTTTCACTAATAGTTATTATAAATTTATATATTTTTTAATGTCTTGCAGCTTATAATACTTTGAAAGTGAGTCACGCGACCAAACCAGTTCCGAACAATGGGCCTCATTCACGAAACGAACTTACGAACAAATTTGTTCGTAACGCCTTCGTAGGGCGGTTTTTGGGATTCACAAAATTTGTTCGTAGCGGAAAACGTTCGTCTGGAAGAACAAATCCTACGAACAGTCAGGAGGACTCGTACGCGCAAAAAAATGTCCAGTTCTGCAAACGAGCTCAACATGGAACTGGAGTCTTATTTCGATGTCTTAATAAGTAGTCCAAAAACATTTGAAAGAAAAAGTGCACCGTCTTGATTAATTTCAGGAAATACGTAAATATAAGTATAATTCACTACATAAACCTTATGGCCGCTCAGAAATAACTTTCTTAATTTTAGTTTTCTTAATGGCAATCATTACAGCTAAAATGTACATATTTGCAATTAATGCCGACGCTTATAAATAGGACTAAATGTGCACGAGACTGGCTTTCATTCAGTGGAAGCTTATCAAACATTATCGGTGCCATTGACTGTACTCACCTGCGCATTAAAGCTCCATCACCTGATCCATTTCCATACCTCAATAAATACCATTCAAGAAATGTACCAATCATAGCGGATTCCCAATACATCCTGCTCGATGTGGTGCCACGTTACCCGGGAGGCACACACCATTCATACCTTATTGGTGCGTAAAAATAACTTTTCTTCTAACAGATTCTTCTCAGTGCCTTCGTACGTACGGATTTTACGAAGTTTTTTACGAAGATGTTCATGAATGAGGCCCAGTGACACCAAATGGCTCTGTTCTTGTGGCTCTACAACTGGCTGCAGATGCCTTCAAGATGAGGAAGTTGTTTTTTTTTTTTTAGTTTCTGAAACATGGGAGGGCCGCCTCAAGTCGATGTTATTCGTAGACCACCTGTTATGTACATGTACAACTGAACGCATGACTCACTTTCCAGAGCCACATTCCATAAACATTGTAAAAAAAAAACAAAACATGTGTTTACTCTCCACTTTTTTAATGTCTTGTTTGACACAGTTTGCTGAATGAAGCAGATTTGTTTGTGTGTGTGTGTAAAATGAATGGATCGCACTTTGGTTGAAATGGTTTTGTGAAATATTGCAATAATGTTATCATAGTATTCAAGATTGTCATCACGGTCGCCAGTGACTCAGTGGTTTCTGTGTGGAATGTGCATTCTCTCCCCAGTGTGTACAGGAGTTTTGCCCATCATTCAAAACATGCACAATAGGTTAATCCTCCAGCAAGGTGATACTGACCCTTAGCTCAATATATGGAGTCCCTGAGCGCTACACTGCGGTCGTTAGAAGTGGGCAATATATCGGCTACACAGGACGATATCAAAATTGTTATTTGGAAGAAGCTTATTTACAATATTGAGGAAATGTCCCATCTCAAGAAAAAAAACAAAGACCAGCAAAAAAAAATAAACAGTTGCTAAGTAATAATAAAATTTTATCTGAGTATTATACTAAATATTATACTTGTAATCTGGTGTAAAGTTTTTTTTTTTTGTGCACTTTTGCAGTTTATTCAAGATTTTTTTTTCGGAACTAAATGGCAATCTAAATGAAGTTGTTCTCGAAGCCCCCAAAAATATTTTTTTTTTTCAATATCGTCCACTAGGGGTGGGAACTTCTGGGTATCTCACAATTCGATACGATATGCGATACATGGCTCACGATGATGATAACTTCACGATGTGTCGATGCTGCGATAAACGATGTATTGCACATAATAACGTACGTGATGTACATCAGTATTTTTAAAGAAACATGAGCATTTTTAAAAATCTTTTTCAACATTTTTACTTCATGCTCCATATTTGTTTATGCGCTATATTTGTTTTCATATGCATTTTTTTTCTTAGATAGGGACAGATCACTTCATTTACATTTAAATACACAATAGGGCTGCACGATTTTGACAAAAAAACTAATTCCATTTTTTCAGACAAAAATTGCGATTCGATTTGCGATTTTAATATTCTATATTTATGTTGTTTATTTTTCATGAAATTCAGTATTGTCTAAGCATGGGACCATATGGACATTTTTGTTTCACAATTTTGTCTCTGGTGTCTTTTGACAGCTCTTTGGTCTTGCCCATGTTGGTAGTTAGACTTTTGACTGATTGTGGGGTGCACAGGTGTCTTTATGAAAGCTAAGAACCTCAAACAGGTGCTACTAAATTAGAATCATGAGCAGAGTGTAGTTGGACTATTTAAAAGCAGAATAACAGGTCTTTGAGAGTCATAATTCTTGCTGTTTCTCATGTGTGCAAATACTTATGAACCCCAGTAACATACAAATAAATCATTAAAAAATCATACAATGTGATTTCCGGATTTTTCTTTTTACATTCTGTCTCTAACCGTGGAAATGCATCTATGATGAACATTTCAGACCTCTCCCTAATTTCTAAGTGGGAGAACTTGCAAAATTGCAGGGTGTTCAAATACTTGTGGAACTCGCTGTAAGTGATGATGCCAATTATGAAAAAAAAAATGCTAAGATCACGTAAACATGCTGTCTTTTCATCGCGGTTACCAATATTATTGTTTATTGTCTCTGCCCTAGTATTGCCAGCAAAATATATTTCTAAAACTGCTATTATACATCATTACTCATATACTCATTTATTATATTTCAGCTTCATGAAACGCTGGAGACGCAAGGAAGAATTTGAGATTAATCTTGCAGCCCTAATACACAACCTACTTGTTTCCCAAACGAAGACAGTAACCACAAGTTAATCTTATTAAGAATCACACTATCATTAAAAGTCATTTATTTGTCTGACAGTGTTTGGTCCAAGT